>JBBPQZ010001138.1:0-10040 GCA_038092795.1 Boletus rubissimus | reverse complement strand
ATGTGTGTTGAATGCCTGACTTTGACTGTCAACGTACTACGTATTCTATTCCGCAGGTGGAAGTGGTTACAAAGCCAGTGTTACTCACTACTTCAATAGTAGCACAGAGATCTCAGCCTGTGCTGTCCAACCTGGATCAGTGAAGGATCTACAGTCGATTGTAAGTTTCTTTAGATGGGGTCTTCGGGAGCGATCTGGCAGCCAAACGACCATCCGATACATTAGGTCAAAGTCATTGCGGATACCCGTGTTCCCTTCGCGGTAAGTTCTCCATTGGCTCTCAACGTTAAAAACACAACATGTCCCTTCCTCGTCTCCAGGTTAAATGCGGTGGACATTCCACTAACCCTGGGTTTAGCTCCACTGAGGGCATCCAAATCTACCTAGTTCGCTTTAACAAGATCACTGTCGATACGGAGAAAAAGCTCGTGCACGTCGAGGCTGGATGTCTCTTCGAAGAGCTATACCGTGCGCTGGCCCCTCACAAGCTCAACATCGTCGGTGGTTCAGGTCTCGCTGGGGTCGGGGTAACAGGCTGGATGCTAGGCGGTGGGTACTCGACCAAGACAAGCCAATATGGGCTGGGTATAGACAACATTGAGTCTGCGAAGCTCGTCCTTCCGAATGGAGATTTCAAAGAGGTAAGCGCGGTGAAAGACAAGGAGTTGTTCTACGCCATCAAGGTATAGCGAGAGCTTTCTTCTGGAATACTCTCTTGGCTGAGTTTGTGCTTATTAGGGAGGAGGCAACAACTTTGGCATAATCACCGAATTCACACTCAATGCCCATGACCAAGGGAAATACTACGTACATTTTTCTCTCGCCCCCGTTGATGTTCCCTAAAATGTTTTATATAGGATTTCTTGCTCACGTACAAAGCACAGCACCAAAAAGCAGTCAAGGATGCTATCGCCAAGTCCGTTGGGAAAACTGATAACCAAGCAAACTTCGAAGCTGCGTTTAGACACCACAGTAATCCCAATGGTATCGAGGTCTGTTCCGGCATCTCCGATGTAAACTTTGTTGATGGATTGACTGCCTATCGTGTCTCCTGCAGAGCTTTTTGACGGTCCATTGCGTATACGACGGCGACCTTCCTAAGGATGACCCTTTCAAAGAACTGAGGGCAATCGAACACACTATTGATAACTATGGTGACCCATTGCCTGAACAGAAAGCACCTCCCGGGCCGTTTTCCGAGCCTGAGGAATCTGACACCTCCCCCGGGATTAGTGCCTTCTATGTGGCCGACACACTCCGCTCCTTGGAAAATAAGACGTATGATCTAGGCGAGCTTCCGGAAGAATTGGGAGACCACAAGACCAACGCGGTTAAGTACAACGTTCCCATGAGGTACGTTTCTTTGCATGCGTGATAGTATTGTTATAGTTTCATTAAAGACATCGTCGGTGACATCAAATAGTGGACGGTTTATGACGATAAATCATTTCGGAGGCGGTGGTTCAGCGCAACTTGCATCAGAGAAGCCCAAGCGACCGATGGCAGGTGTTAGCCAGTTTCCACGGTATTTAAAGTTCCGTTCAGTGTGCTTGCGTTCATGGATGACGGTCTCGTTCAGTGGTCGCTGGGGTAACGTGATGGTCGACGAATTCACCCCAGGTATTATCGACGCAATCGAAAAGCAATCGATCGTAAGCATGTATCGCAGACGCATTCCCAATCGGCTACTGACCATATCCCCCAAAAATGTTCCAGGAAGCTTCCAAGGAGATCGTAAAGTATGGGGGCACGCGTGTCGTCATTGGCCTGTGGCCTTTTACCAAGGCCATGTTTACCAAGGCAACACCCTCTGCTTGGCCTCACGAAACAAACAAGCCCAACTGCCCGATCATCGTGTACTTCACCTGGGAAGGCAAGGAGAACGACGCCTACTGGATTCCTAAAATGCAGGAGACCCTGGACACGCTCAGAGCAAAGGTCCACGTGGAGCGTCCCTCCTCTAATGGTCTCCCGTACTTCATTAGCACGGCATTCGCAGAAGGAACGAAGGTGGAGGATCTTTACCGTGGCAATCTCGACGAGTTGAAACAGCTGAGAAAGAAGTACGATCCACACGGTGTGATGGATTTGACTGGTGGATTTAAAATCCCTCTCCCTGTGTCGGGTCAGTGAGCCTGTGCTTGTGAGGAGTAAATGGATACAGCGAAGGAGCAATCAGTGTAAGCATATAAGTAATTGGTGGTCGTACATTTAGTCGTGCATCTGCGATGTCATTTGTTCTCCAGATGTGATACGTTCATTGTATCTGATATCCGACATACATGGAAATCGGATCCAGAAAATTCAAGCTCTGAACGACTCCTCTGTGAATTGCAGTGGAACATGGACATAAAACAAAACAAGCACAGATCCAGTGACACAACCGCCAGCGTCCCGAGCTTCCTCCGACATTATAACACAGGCTGGGAGTCATATATAGAGTATATATGTGCAGAAAAAAGAGATGTGGAGATAGCGAACGAGCGTGATAGCGTACCGACGGCAAAGAAAGGGGATATCAACGAAGAACAGAAGAGTAAGGGGGGAAAGCATAATATATTATCAAATATGAAGGAAACAGATGACACACGGAGAGATGTTAGTATTGCGCTGCTGGAGGTGGCGGAGGCGGAGGTCGAACATGCCCATGAACAGGAGTGGGGGACGCCACCAAAGGTCGTATATCATATCCCAACCCAGCATCAAACGGCGAAAATGGTCGTATGTCCAGACGAGGGTTAGACATCGGAGAGGCTATCCGCGCCGGTATGGGTGTGGGAGAATCAAGTGCGTTAGCCAAACCCACGCCCAGACTGTCATAGTACCGTCCGCGTAGATCGGCTTCTTGTGTTTCCTGAATGTATTCTACGGGAGGACGTGGCAGCAATGGGGGTGGTGGTGGTGGTCCCTCGCTTGTAGGGGTCGCAGAGGCATACGGGTGGCGGTACAAGGGTGCGTCCGATGCGTGGCCGTTAACCGCTGCCTGTTGCTCGGCTTCGTATTTTGCGCGTAGTTGCGCCTTTTCCTCGGCCGCTGTCAACGGCTTGAAGCCGTTCATTGTCGGCGGGACAGGCGGGGCGCGGGTGCTGTTGCTACGTGGAGGAGTCGGTAGGACAATCGGTTGTTCTTGTTGTTGCTGTTGCTGCTGCAGAAGGAGTGCAACTCTATCCTGCTCCTCGAGCCTCCTTCTCAAGATCTCTTTTTCTGACAACCCACTCTCTTCAGGCGGTGGGCCAGCATACGAAGGCGCCTTTGCAGTGTGGGATGGTGGTGACGGGGGCTCTTGCCGCTGTGCCTGTGCCTGTGCCTGGGCAGCGAGCGCGGCAACGTCCTGAGCTTCGTACTGTCTCCTCAGCCTCTCTTTCTCGTTTAGGTAACGGGGTTGACTGCTGCTACCTGACGAATCAAACGGAGGAGGCATATCTGACCCGCCTGCATGGCCCTGTCCGTCGGGCTCTGGGTACAGACTGTCATAGGATACAGGTGCGGCAACCCCAGCCGAGGAGCTCGCACCAATACCTTCCTTGGACGCAAACTGTGTGTTCTGATTCCGATCCACAGCGAGCTTGGCTTCGTGGTAACGCCTGAGCGCCGCTTTCTCTTCTTCAGCCGAAGGATAGTGGGGTACTCGCGTGACGGACGATGGAGGAGAGGGTGGCGTAACCCGACTATTCGCCGTGCCAGAGCTAGTGTTGACATTGGGTGATATAGAGGAGACTGCTTGTTGATACAAGGCGACCCCAGCTGAGATGGCGGGACCCGGCATGACGCCCGACGAGAATGACTTCTCGCGGGCACCCGGAGAATTCGCCTCTGAGCTGCTGCGGCTATGGATAGACGGCGAGGAGACTCCATAAGCCTGAGTACGTTTCGCAGTTGCTTGAGCATGTTCATACAATCGCACTTTTTCTATTTCTGCCGTTGGCCAAGGGGATGATTTCTTGGATGTGGCAGTAGTGAGAGAGGCGGACGGGATCTGATCGAGATCATCCATCAGTTTAGGCGGAACACAAAGATCAAGTGATAAAAGTATCAATCTCACATCGCTAGCCGCTGTTGCGTTCGCCATCACAGCCGTCCCTTGTACCTTTTGTACTCTCGCCACGGCATTCTCATAGAGCAGCTTCTTCTCGTTTTCAGCAGTAGGCCACCCCTTCTGCGTAGAGCGCGTAGGTGTCGTCGGTCGTGTGGCCCTCGATACCTGAGGGCTGATCCCCTCCTCAGTGTCCTTCTCGCTGATATTCGTAATCGTGAATCGGTTCTGAGCATTTGCGCTCGGTCGTCTTCGTCCCACGCCCGTCGTCCGCGGTTCTGCGACGCCCTGTCCCCCTTCTGCACCTGCCCCGCCCAGAACGGAATCTTCTTGAATACCTCCTAGCCCACCTCTGGATGTCGGTCGGTTCGAAGAACCGTATCCTGGATGGTCAACGGTTCCCGCCATTTTCGCTCCAGAACCACCTCCAAGAGCTCCGAGTTCGTCTGGGTCCAGTTGTGCGCTCGCAGTGCCATTGTGTCCTGTTGGTGCGGTGTTGTACTGAACGGACTGTTTGGGAGGTGCAGGAGGATAGTTGGAAACGTTTTGGATGTGGGACTCGGCTGTCAGAGGTCGAGTGATAGAGGTAGTAATGGGTACAGTTGCTGCTGGGCTCGAGGGTGAGGTTAGACATAGACTGGGTGCATGGCCAATGCGTCTGCGACGGACAGCAAGAAAGGTTAATCGACACAAAATAGGGGGGAAAAGAAGCCCCAGTAACGTACCTGATAGCTTCTTCCGATACGTTCCTGTAATCAGGGCAATGTTTCAGCTCACTCTATCCTCGGATGAGGTTCGTACCGAGTGCACTCACCGAGGCCAATTTGACACAATGACAGGCAACTCCATCATGACACTCTGCATCGACCCAATCCAGGCCCTCACGATGATGACATAAGTAATGTCAATATGTCTCGCTGCATTCAACGTTGTCGTCGTGTGCGTGTTAGGGATTAAACACCCCAACTCGGCTTTGTGTTGTGTGCCATTATACAACGTCACGTTCAGTGGGACTTTTTGTTCGCCGATGTTGGATACCTTTGCTTGGGGTCCACTCCGTTTCGAAGTTGCTTGGGGACCGGCACGAAAGATGGTGGTTTCTTTCAACGTGAACTCGAATCCACGGAGTACAACGGGGTGAACGGCGTCAGATTTGAGAACTGCCATGACGGAAACACGATCGCCAGGCCCATAGCATGTTCGTCCGCGGTCAACGCTGAGGTGGACGCCTTCTTGATGAACAGAACGTGATTCGGGTTGTGAGTAGACCGGCCAAGTGGAGTGTAGCTCATGTTTATCGATTATAATCGTCGTTGCTTGTGATACCACAGCCGTTTTGCGACGGCGAAAGAAACCCCTAACAGTGGTTAGAAAGGATGAGGTAAAATTTGTCGAGGGGAGGACTCACTTTTTGCCTAGTGTACATACTGTTGCGACAAGTTCGTATCGAATACCAGCTGCAGGGATCATTTTAACGACGTGGAATGGAAGCGAAGTCGCACAACAAATCAACTCACCGCCTCTCTCCAACGCAATGCTAGGCGGTATGGACTCCGGAATGCGAATCAAGAAAGGGAGATCTTGCTACCAACACCAACATCAGTAACAACAATGCACAGAAATAACACATCATCACACACAGATTGTAGCACCGAGTAGTCTTCACTCGATTGCCAAAGTGAAATGGGGCTAGGGCCGACATGATCAAAGTACGAATTCGCTTGGCCACCACCAGGGAGCGTCTCAATCTTCTTGAGCTCAACGCGTACCCATTTAGCTTTGGCGCCTGCAGGCCCCACGCGGACTTCGACAGCCTATCATACGTTGTGGGACAAGGGTTCGGTGGGTCAAATTACAATTGTTGGTCGTGGGGGTGGACGTTTTGTAATTCGGATTAAAAAACGACAACGGATAGTGTAGTTGAAATCAGGGTAGGATGACGTAGGAAAGAGAGTGAGTCAAGAGCAAGCGCAGAGGACTATGGAGAAAGGACCACATACACCTTTGACTGCAGCTTGCGGGCGGTCCCTTGCACCGGGCGGAATTCCAGGATAGCCTAACACCATTGTGCATTGCGCGCCAGATTGCCAACCCCAAACGCCCGTGCGATGTTCAGAAATTTTTCATTACCCAACGAAGCCGCAGGGACATGCAAACAGGTACATGAAACGTCAACTTATCTGGGGAAACCCGGGAGTGCAATCAACTCACCGACTACAAAGTCGACGTTGGGAGGCGGTTGGAGGGCACTTGATTGCAAAGTCACATAAGTCAAACAGGAGGGTAATGTGAGAGGTTGCTCGTACATCCTCACGCTAGACATTTTTCTTCCAAAGAGTCGGCTCTCCTAACAGTCTCGAGAATCTTGCGTACCACGCGAATCGGAGCGGCGAAAAAAAAATGAGTAAAACAGCGCCTAGAAACTTGGAAGAGGTAACAACGAGCGTTGGGGGATGAGAGAAAGATGGCACGAGGACCGTTGGTCGGATGGTCCTCCGAGTACGTACTTGCAAACTGGTGTGGTGAGCTGGTAGCTGAACAAACGTAGTTGCCGCGTGTCTGAGTGCCAAGCGTCAAGCGTTCATCGCCGCAAGGGGTCTCCGCGGTGTTGCCCAGATGGAAGATAAGTGAAAAGCCGGTGCCAAACGCCAGGTCCCAATGGTCCCAACTTAAGTCCCGCCAAAAGTCAAAACCTTTTGCCAGCTGACAGGCCACACGCCCGCCGGTTGCACAGCCCATCATTCCCAATGATCTCGCACAGTCTGGTCCGACCAGTGAGCGGTTAAATCAACGCACGGGTCGTGCAATCAACGAAATAAAATATCAACAGTCACTACCAATAGTACGTGAACAAAGATGAACATGGCTGTGAGGAGGCTGGAACACAGTGCTGGATCAAAACCTGAATTCCTTGCCCTTCTTCATCTCCCGCTCCTTGTCCATCTTTTGTTTCTTCTTCGCCATCTCCTTTGCCACCATGTCCGAAAAGTCCTCCTTCGATCCGGAAACACCGGCTGATCCACGCGAGTGCTGTTCGTACTTTCGGCGGAGTTCTTCTTCCGAGAGCCCCTCAAGCTCCGTGGCATCCAATGAAACCTCCACGCCGTTTGCTTTCCGCTGCCACGTCACCCATTCGTCAGTCGAGAGGACCAGGTATCCAAATGCAAACGTACTTTTGTCCCTCTCTCGTCTCCCAAGACGGGTATCGGCGCTCCGGACGCCCCGGTAACAGCAGCAACATCGTATCCTCTCTCGCTTCCCATAAGTCCCCGTACCGACGTTTGCTTCTCTGGAACAACATGGTACAACGACCGTGGACCCGTATCTTCCTCTCTGTCCCTCAACGGTGCCGTCTTCCGGAGCTCCAGGAAATCGGGCGTCTCGAGCCCTCCAGCGACAGTCGATACGACAGACGTAAGACCTGAGGGCGTTTCGAGACCCGAAGGTGTCTGCAAGCCATCTGCGGGGGCAGCGGCCTCGGGTGCCTCTTCCGTTTCTGACTCTGATTCTTCCTCCTCCTCCTCTTCCTCTTCTGCAGGTCATTCAGTAAATATGACGCCTGTTGCATTAGGGCTAGTAAAAAGTGCTTACCTTCTTCGGGCTCAAGTTCACCCCACGTGTTCTTGTCAATTGGTTCGCCAGTCTGTAAAATTTGGATTACGCGAATGAACAGCATCGCAGCTTCGATCAGTCCAACATGTACGTACATTAATATCACTAACTTTGGGCAAGACGCCAAATACGTCACCGTAAAGCGGTCGGTTGTACTCGTCTAGAGGAGGCTTGCCCCAACCACCTGGATGGAAACCCCACTGTGCGCCCTCTGGTATGGGCGCGTTCAAACCCGGTATGCGGAGTGTTGGATAACTCGGCGGAGGGCCGAATCGCTGCATGCTGATGAGCCACGGGGGAGGTGCTAGGGGTGGGATGGACAAGGCTTCCACGAGCTCGGGGGACAAATCGCCAGGCCGCTTCTCCTTTAATGATGTCTCGAACTCTTTACCCTCGTAGTACCTATGCAAGAAGCAACCCAGGTCGATAGATCACTACAACGAAACTGTGAACGCACTCACATTTCCCCGAAGCCCGTCACCACTGGCTTTGTTGCAAACTTGAAGAACGCATCGTGCAATTTCTGGTAGTCAATATCAACCTTTCCCATCTTGGGCTGAACCCGCTCCCTCGTCTTCGCTTTCAGTGACATATTTGCTTCCTTTTCTTTGATCGCATCTCTCATTGTGGCAATGCCAGTGTCTGCGATGTATGCCGGTAACTGAAATGGTGGTTTTTCAATACCTCTCTTGCCCTGCAGATAATCCCTCTTGGCACTCCAGTGGGCGGGGATAGGTACGCTGTTCCTATAACATTTGAGATGTAGAAGCAGTCTTGGATCCGCGGCGGAAGGGTCGGTCCACTCGACTGCTTCGGGTTTTGGAACGAGCTGTTTGAGTTCGGCAATGGTAAGTCTGGACAGTTTACGTTGTTTCTTTTTCGAGAGAGGTTTTTTAGGGACGTCTGAATTATCCGAACCAGCATCGGAAGCCATATCGTCGTCCGAGTAGATGACTTCGCCTTTGGTGGGCTCGGAACTTTTGACCTAGACGTGGAAGGGAGCAAGTCAACTTCGTATTTTCGGAAGGTTGGGTGCGGAGAGACGCACCTCCGAGTAGTCAGTAGGAGCCTGGAACTTGGCAAAGATGTCGGAAAAGGCCTCGAGGGCCAGGTCTTTGACATCCAGTTGCTCAACCACGTACTCGACATTGTCACCAACAAAGTCTACCGAACGTTCTCTTTTCGCGGAGACACTCCCATTCGAGGCGGTGCCATTTAGTTCCTGTGTGGATGGGATAGTCGTTATCCGCGTGCAACATGCGGATATGAGAGAAGCGGACCCACCAGCGTCGTCTGATTCGAGGTAGCAGTAGCCTTCTTCTGCTTTGCCTTGGCACGGCGTAGCTGATTTTTGGATTTAATGGCCTTTGTGTTTGTAGTAGAGGTTGCGGTTATACCGTTAACTGTGGCGGGCATTGTTGGGTTTTCCTCTATTAAATAAGAGTCTTGTCACTGTCGTGATATATCTCGCGAACGTGCGTGACGATGGCGAACGAGTTCCCGGTGTCGAGGTGGGCGACTAGTAGGGGAGTGCCAAACACAGTCCAAACAATGAATTTCCCGGAATAATTATGCAATCGGATGAGGGGTTGCGGGGGGGTCGACTTAATCACGAGGTCTGTCATTTTCCCCACGGTCTAGCCCGAGCCAGCACCAAAAAGTTTGTCTGTCTCTCTTCCACAACCCCCGCGCTACTCGGCTACAACAAGCAAATGGCAAAGAAAAAGAACAAACAGGTCAGTCCATCTCACAGTATTCTTAGGGGGTTATCCAAGCCCATCTGACTGGATACTAGATCATTCGGCCATGGTGCTGGTATTGCGAACGAGAGTTCGAGGACGAGAAGGGTGCGTTTTCAACCTCGCTAAATACGAGCACCAACTTGACTTGTACTGCTATAAAGTCCTCATGCAGCACCAGAAGGCAAAGCATTTCAAATGCAACATGTGTCCTCGTCGCTTGAATACCGCAGGAGGTCTTGCGGTTCACATTCAACAAGTACACAAACTCGAGCCTGAAAAGTGGGCGGCTTTTTTCGTCTCGAATCGTTGCCGATCTTACATCCATATTCCTCTTATAGCCTCCCACGAATTGAGAATGCCCTTCCTGGTCGTGATGGTTATGAAGTCGAAATCTTTGGCATGGAGGGTATTCCTGCTCCCGACGTCGCAGACTACAAGCGTCGCAAAGAGATAGAACTTGGTCTCGCAGCAGGTTCAATTTCTCAACCACAACCCAAGCGACCCAAGGTGGAGAACAAGCCTTTGTCAGAGGACCAACTTCGTGCGCAGCTTGAGGCCCATAAGGCACTCATGGGCGCCAGTTCCAGTGATGCTACTTCGGCCACCGCACCAAATACGTCCGAGGGTGGAGCGGTGTATGGCGCACCACCTCA
>JBBPQZ010001137.1:0-10046 GCA_038092795.1 Boletus rubissimus | reverse complement strand
GCCAAACCACATACTCAAGGGCAGTAAATCAAAAACGCGACCCATATTTACGCTGTCTTCCAGAAAGGCTAGACTGTCGCAAGTCTCACGCGGGGGAGGTCTTGTCCAGATTCGACGAGTCTGTTACGGTTGAACCTAATTATCAATCAAATCAAATGCTGTACATACCTCCGAAACGTCGGTACAGCATATTTGTCTCGGGTGAAGTCCAGACAGGCATCCAAGAGTCCAGGGCGAGGGCGTTGGAGCGAAGTGTCCAGATCGTTCCCATACAGCGCCTTCGACCTAGATTTTTGGTCAGGAAACAAATCTTCTCTTCCGAGTGCCCTACATTTGGGCTGAAAAAGGAGGTCCGTTCGTCCTCTCGCCACCCGTCGCGTTCACCATTGTTGCTCCTAGCGACGTGGCAACCAAAACAAGTAGCAGAATGTTCATTCCTACCTTCAGCTATGGCAAAGAGACGAGAGTGCCGAATTTAGTGTCATCCCTTGCTCTGGTACCCCATTACCGAAGATCCGACCTGATTATTCACCAACTCCCGCCAGCGACCAATCAACGATGATACTTTGACGATCAGTCCTCATCAAGTCTGGCTCTCCATGTCATCACTCAAGCCTCTTCGATAACAATCTGGAAATGCGACTCTGGCAAGAACATACAGAGTGAATGCGATAGCCCCAGGAATCCCGCACAGGTGACCACTCACATCAAGAGCGAGCGTGGGGGGATCAAAACACCAGATATTGCACAAACGCAATAGTCTCGCCGGCACAACAGGTATCGCTGCATGCTATATCACAGGGCGGTACCTCATTGGGTACTGAGTACTGAGCACTGGCTCCAATTGTGCAACCTAAAGCCTATGATCTTCACATAGGCCTGAAGAGCTGTCGACTTCCGTTTGTATGGCGCCCCATGAGCTGAGCGCAGCGCTAGACCAACCTCGAGCTCGATTATTTGGTCTACCTTGGAAAAAAAAAAAAGCGGGAGCACGTGACTAAATTGCAGAAGCACCTTACATAATTCACCTCACACCCACGACCGTCCGCATCACTGACTATACGAACTCGCCCAACAGGCCCGTACAGCTGGTACGGACCGTTTGGAGTACAGGTGACGAATCACCTGTTTGGATGTTTGATAAGTTCATGGTTCCCAAGCAGAGCGACGCGATCGACAACTTGTCGTACCAAATCTTTTTTTTGTTAGAAATATTTGTCCCGATGTACCACCACTTCCAAATTACGCCCCTTTACTACAACCAATTTGTGTAAGGGATGGTTTTCGAATAGAGTACGGGTCAGACGACTGCAGGTCTCGCTCAACGCAGGAACAAATATTGTGGAGATGATGGCATCCCACATCTGGATACACAATCCTCAACGTTTTAACCTCGAATACGGCTGGTATGGACCTACACTTTGATTCATCTCGTCAAGGATTTCCCAACCTTCCACGCCCGCCCTCGGCATTTTATCTAGACTCTCAACAATCAAATCCTACTGAGCAGGGTAGAAGGGGAGGTGCAGTTTCGTGATGATGTTCTGAGGTACCTTGTTGAACGTCATACCCCTCCCTTTGAACTCCGAGTCTAGCCTCCGTCGTCGTTGCATCAAAGGAAAACCGCGGACCAGAAAAACAAATCAGACTTATGGTCGGAGTAACGACGTACTTTATTTGACATCGATGGACTCTGCTTTCGCTGTCACTTCCCGCGTGGGCATCTTGGATAACGAGATGATGTCATGGTACTCCAACCAAGCGAGACGAACGTGATCGGCAGCTCGATCGATGGATCGAGTGTTTGTGCCCTCGCGATCGTCTTGACGATGCAGCATGTATCGGCAGGATAGATACATGCTGCATGGGCAAGACCGTCGTGTCGAAACTGCCGACACCATCGTTCTCCGTGTGGTTTGCAGAGTTTATGGCCAGCGACAGTATAATATGGCTGGACACGTAGAATCAAGCAGAGTGTAACCTGGTGGGTTTGCTTTCTCGATCGATCGATCGATCGATGTTCCGTGACGCGTGACATGACACTCAATTGAAGTGATCGGTATTTACATTGAAATATTGGTACACGAGGAACTTCGACGAAAGTAAGATATGATACAACAAAGGCGATAAACGGAACCTTCGAAAAGACGTTTGGATTCAGGCGAACAAAGAATACCATCGTCCATCATCACGCCGTAGGGAAAGTCTTGTCTCCCTCCCACTTCACCACCACTTTTCCTCCAAGATCCTCGTGAATGCGATGATCCACCTTCGCCCTAAACTCCTTCACCAAGCTCCGCATATATGCATTATTGTAGCCCTGCTTCGTTTTCATCTCATAGTGAAGTTTCTGTTCCTCGTCGATCCCGACCTCCTCGGCCAAAGCCTTCAGGTTGTCGGCGCGCCCCCACCCTGTATTGACATTCAGGTGGATACTGTTATCGGCTGTGATGGCAGATGGACCATGGGAATCGATCTTCTTCTGGGTCGCGATGGAGCGCGCTGTGATGTGGAACTGTTCCGCTTTGATAGTGATGGTGTTGTGCTGCAAGGCGGAAG
This sequence comes from Boletus rubissimus, assembly GCA_038092795.1. Taxonomy (NCBI): domain Eukaryota; kingdom Fungi; phylum Basidiomycota; class Agaricomycetes; order Boletales; family Boletaceae; genus Lanmaoa; species Lanmaoa rubissima. The sequence goes on along the minus strand of JBBPQZ010001137.1, from coordinate 7,487 downwards.
CCGTGACAATACAGTTGAGGTGAATCGCTAGCTCGTTCCCCCCCGGCACTGGCTTCAACCCGCCAGGCCTGGTTTGCGCGGGCATGGTGATGTATTGTGAGATCATATTCGAACCGATGTTTCCGCTCTTTCCTGAGGCGAATTTGAACTCATCTACGCGGAGTCCCGGAAAGACCTGCTTCGCTAGGAACTGATCAGGGTGCTTTTCGGCGAGTTCAATTGCAGAATGGACGTCAGGCATAGTAAAATTGTGATGGATATGAGGAGTGGGCCAAAAGATGAACGACCTGGACGAGGGCTTTGGGAAGGGGTGTTGACGAGCTGGAGGATTTTGCTCGCAATCAGCGATATTTAACGCCTTACATTCCCCACCCTACCGCAGTTCGTGCCTGTGACTGAGACGGGTTCAAATGTTGGACAAAACGGAATCTGGAGCACTCCAGACCGCTTTAGAGCAATCTAGAGCGGCTTGAATTCCATATTGTCAATGTGTAAGCAAGTCTTCAATCTTTCCGCAGCTTGTGCTTGTAATCTAGACTCTAGAGAAACTCGGCTTGGCACTTGCCTAGGATGTGGTTGTCTGGTTACTGACTAAGGAGGTGAAGTTTCCAAGGGCGGGAGTCGGAGTGGACCTGGAAGGAAGAGAGTGGGATGAATTGTATAGTGACAGCACTCCTAACATGGATCTGTGCACCGGCCGCCGCGGAACCATACTAGCACTACATCCAAGCCTTAGGACAAGTCTACAGAGGTATAGATTTACATAATTAGGACCTGATTTACACCATGGAAATCTCCAAATTGGCTAATTAGACCTTTCTAGTACTGCTTTACATTGAAATGGTACATGAAGATCCTCGATGAAACCAAGGCTGTAAACCACGAACGCGTGCCGCTGAACTGTTCAACTTCTCCAGATGAGTCGAACAGATCCTGTCGGTGGTCCAGGGTCTAGGCAGCGAAAAGCCGCTTTTTCTTCTTTTTCGCTGTCCCAAGTATCCTGTTCCAGTACACCTGAGAGTGGATGGGAAAGCCAGCGCGAGATTTCAATTACTGCGAGGTGCCCTGTGACAGACTCGCAACGCTCGCTTGTCAAAAACTTGAACGACGGCTATTGCCACATAACATCTTCCATCTCGCATGTAATCATAGTAACCCAGCGCTTGTTTGAGTACCCAAACTGCGTATAGGTACCCTAATTTAAGAGAGAAATAAGCATATGGAGTATCTAGTACCGTGTTAGACGAGCGAGGAATAATAGCATGTCCAACAAAAGTGATAAGCGGAAATGAAAGGATGTTTGAATTTGGGTGAACAAAGAATACCATCGTCCATCATCACGCCGTAGGGAAAGTCTTGTCTCCCTCCCACTTCACCACCACACCTCCGTCAAGATACTGGCGGATGCGAAATGCCACCTTCGCCCTAAACTCCTTCACCAAGCTCCGCATATATGTGTTATTGTAGCCCTGCTTCGTTTTCACCTCATAATGAAGTTTTTGGTGGTCATCGATCCCAACCTCCGCAGCCAAAGCCTTCAGGTTGTCAGCCCGCCCCCATCCTGTATTGACATTCAGGTGGATACTGTTATCGGCTGTGATGGCCGATGAACCATGGGAATCTATCTTTTTCTGGGTCGCGATGGAGCGCGCTGTGATGTGGAACTGTTCCGCTTTGATAGTGATGGTGTTGTGCTGCAAGGTGGAAGCCGTGACAATACAGTTGAGGTGAATCGCTAGCTTGTTCCCCCCTGGCACCGGCTTCAACCCGCCAGGCTTGGTTTGCGCGGGCACTGTGAAATCATGTTCGAACCGAGTTTTCCGCTCTTTCCTGGACCGAATTTGAATTCGTCTATGAGAAGCCCTGGAAAGACCTGCTCAACTAGGAACTGATCAGGGTGCCTTTGTGCGAGTTCCAATGGAGACTTGGGATGAGGCATAGTGAAAGTGTGATGGATACGGGGAGAAGTGAGGTAAAAGATGAATGGCTTGGACGAGGTCCTTGGTCCTTGGGAAGGGGTGTTGATGAGCTGGAGGATTTTGCTCGCAATTTAACACTCACTGTGTGTGCCTGGTCGTTAATACTCGCATCTGCAGTGTCCTACACTCCCCATCTTTCCGCGACTCGTGCTTGTGATCTAGAGAAACTCGGGGTTCGTTCAGCTTGGTACTTGCCTAGGATATGGTTGTCTGGTCACCGACTCAAAGTGCTGTCCACTTCACGTTACCCACGACGGAAGTCTGGAACCAATAGGTGCATGGACGTATGATGGTTCAAGTGGGGGTGTGAATTTGCCTCGAGTTACATCAAGCTGTCGCGATTCTGGATGATGCAGTGACATAGACCAGCCGGAAAGCAGTGTGATGGGCCTACTAGGACTCGTCCGCATCAGATTGGATCGAAATTGCAGGACTCCCAAGGAAATGTATCCGTATACATTTGTAGTGCCCAATCCCAGTGTCAGTGACAACAGCAATCGTGCACCTGCAGAGAAGGAAGGACTGGAATTAGCACGAGATAAAAATAAGTACAGTAGACTTTTCCATAGTGTGTAGCAATCCCAGGATGTATATTAGGCTTTTCCTACAGGGCACGGTTGAAAAGTCAATACTTTTACGCACCTGTGTAAAAGTACTGTCCGAAGGTGATGCTAATCTGGATACCAGACTGGCTGAGGAGGCGAGTGGTTGACAGAGAGTGATGCTTCATATACATATTCGGGCTGGTCAGACTGTCAGACTGTCATGCTCACAGGCTTCAGGAAATTTTTCTTCGGATCGCTTGTCCGTCAAGGTTAACATCTGGAATGAATGACGGTCATCGTTCAAAACATCCATTAGTGGCCCTCAGGGAGTGGGTCTCCGGTTTCATGTACTCGCAATGGCTCTGGGAGGTGGCATTGAATGCAAGTAAGTATAAGTAGTGGTTCGTCATTGATCGACAAAAGATTGAATAAAAGAGGTGGTAGAAAATTGGCATAGTATTAGACGGCGATCGGGTTGAGATGCTGGTGTCACGGCAGTGTCCGAAGTCGCTTGCTCCTGGGTTGACTGTATTTCATTCCTTGCGTAGACGCATAAGCAATAAATATATTTACCCTAGAGCTTGTTATGTAGTACATACATACTACTTACACTGATATCTTGTCAATGCTCTACATTCAAGCCCTGGTGCTGTAGTGTCCCCCCACGAAGGCTGAAATACACCATCGCGGAGTTTCAATCAGAGCAAACACAGGTTTTGTCGCACCTTCATTGGATGGTTCCGCATAAGGCTTATCTTGCATACCACGGGCGTATACCCGTCCCCTCGGACATCGAAAAATATGTTGTCCTGTCAACCCGTCAATCCGAAACTCGTAGGTTCACATACTTTTCTTGCGAGGTAGGAACGTTCATGGACTGAGTTCCGCAACAACAACTCATGAGTAGGCTCCCCCACCTAAATGAGGTTGATCTCGTGGTCCTGACTAATATTGCTACTCTGTACAGCGCTGGCTGATATGGGACGTGTTGACGAGGGAAATCTAATGATAGATTTCAGCCGCTTCTCCGTGCTCTCCCATTGAATCCGAACATCTCCGACGGTCCTTACGTGCTAAATGAGATAGGGAAAGGACGGCTTGGAGAAGGACTGGACACGGAAGGCACTGGCATATAATGCGGGAGGTGTAACGGCGTTCTGGACAGCAGACACGTCGTGTCTCTCTTTCCGCTGACATACCATCGTCCACTATGTCGCTCGATGCATTATTCTCCACGTCCCGGACAGTGTCGGATGTCTTGGACACCTTTCTCACCCACCTTCGTCCTTATCGGTGGTATGCGTTCGATGCAGCCGTCGTTTGCACGGCGATCTGGACTCTTCTTCGGCGGCTCCGCTCATCTCGTGAGAAACACCGCACCACACAGCTTCGAGGACCACCCAGCGAGAGCTTCCTCTACGGTGTCGGCAAGCGCATCCGCGACGCGGAAAACTCGGGTGCCATGTATGAAGCGTGGGCGCAGGAATATGGGCCAGTATACGCTGTCCCGTCGACCTTGGGGAGTGAGAGGATTGTGTTGTGTGATCCCAAAGCGATCGCACATTTTTATTCCAAAGAATCGTGGACATATATTCAGACCCCGTTGACCAAGAAAGCATTCGCAGAATTGGTGCGTGGTTATGACGACCCCTGTATTGTACGGTGCGGGTAACACTTGCGTCAAGTATGGGAAAGGTCTGTTATGGGCTCATGGAGAGGATCACAAGAGGTAAGTATATCCATCGTTTGACGTGTTCATGGGAGGAAACATTGACCGATTCCGCCAGACAACGCAAATCTTTGACGCCTGCCTTCAGCATGCCTGCCATTCGGCAGTTGACATCGATTTTCTATGATTCAGTATACAAGGTCAGATTACCACCGCAGTGGATCCGGTCTGGCGTAAATGTTGACTCGCTTACAGGCAAAAGGAGCTTGGGATGTTCTGATAGAAGCGAACGGTGAGGATAGCGCTATCATCGAGGTCCAAAGCTGGTGCGTTTCGTGAAACGGTTCTACGTACGTTAACCAATAATTTCTGGCTTGCTGATATTAAAGGATGAATCACATATCGTACGTTACTCTGTTCCTTCTTTTGACACGTGTATGATTACTGTAGCAGACTCGATACCATCGGTCTCGCATGCTTCTCTCACAATTTTGGCGCGCTCGAGGGCAAGCACGCATCCGTCACCGATGTCTTGGACACATTCAGTGCATCTCCCGGTCGCTCCACTGCCCTCAATAAAGGCCTTCTTCTCTTGGCACAAGCCTTCCCTTTCCTCACGCGGGTACCTACGTCACGCACGAGGCTCGTCCAGAAGCTCAACGCCGCAATGGAAGAAATCTCGAATGTGTTGCTAGGAAGGACACAGAAAGAGTTGGAGATCGGTGTAGTTGGGGGCAAGGAAGAGAGGTCTATAGTTGGACTGCTCAGTACGTGGTCGATTCCGAATGTCCCATGGGATGTACACCTGACATGTTGAAATTGAATAACAGTCAAGGGGACACACGGCGATTCGGAGTTCCGCTTGACGAAAAAAGAAGTGATTGCGCAGGTAAATGCACCTTGTCGCATGAGGAGGTCCGTCGAATATGTCATTCTGGCAGATGAAATTGTTACTCCTGGCGGGGTATGAAACGACTTCTAGTTCGTTGTTTCTTTCTTTGTATCTTCTTGAACGGCACCTGGCTCATTCATATCTTCACTTTCAGTCAGCTTGACGGTAAATTGCATCCATGTGCTCTCCATCCCTCGATTCACCCCTTTTACCTCTCTAGTGGGCACTGCTCGAGTTATCACGGAACCCGGATATTCAGTCAAAGCTGCGAAATGAACTCCTCGAGCATGGCACAGACCCGACGTACGAACAGCTTACCAACGGTCTTCCCTATCTCGACGCCGTCATCCACGAAATCCTCCGCCTCCACCCACCTGTCGTCGAGATTACGCGCGTGGTACGTTCCCACTGGTTTTTCTGAACACCGCCCTCATCATCTATCCTGTGTGCTGTTCACTGCGTTATCGACTCTGGTGCGGCGACGGAAAGGCCATCGACGACGACGTCATCCCGCTCTCCGAAACCGTCCGCACTCGATCAGGGGAGCTGGTTGATAGCCTGGTGATTTCGAAAGGCACACTCGTCGCTGTCTCGATGGAATCCATGAACCGCTCTGCCGCGATCTGGGGGGACCAGGCCAAAGTCTTTCGTCCAAGTCGGTGGCTCGAAGACGCGCACGGTCAGAATGGGATACCTGCCAAGGCCAAGGAAATTCAGGGACATCGGCATTTACTCACGTTCGTCGACGGTCCGAGGACATGTCTGGGAAAGAACTTTGCTGTGACGGACCTCAAGGTATGTCGGTGTCGTATGTTGGTGGCTACTGATTACGACAGTACCCCCCTGGCAGGCTGTGCTGTCGGTGCTCGTCAAGAACTTTGTCTTCGAGATGCGTGACGGCGTTGATTCCAAGATTGAAATTGGCAGGGGTGTGTTTCCACGACCCAAGATTGCAGGTGAGGTGGGATGCAAGCTACCTTTGCGTGTGCGACTGTATGCTGCCTGAGAGTCTTAGAACTAGGCTACACAATCAATCCTCAACCATCTGATATGGACAAGGTTATTGCGCAGTACCTTATAGATTACATCCCATACAGCTGTCCATGTCATCAGTCTCACGTTTGTTCTACTGTACAGAAGTAACTTATCCTCAACCGTCTGACGTGAACGAGTGCGGGAAAGGCGGAACAGAATGAAACAGGTGGTGCAAAGATGACCATGATGTACGCATTTCCACAACCGTGCTCACAGCTTCACAGTAAATGGGCATACAAAACCGAACTATACGCAGTATAAAAATCGTAGCGGCCCTTTCTGAACTGCCTGTCTGAAAAGCAAATAGTAACACTAGGTTGAACCTGAGGGTATTCAAGCTTTAAAAAACACCATATAAAACACTAGCTAGAATGTAAACCATGGATGCTCAACGACCTCCCGCATCCCAATTCTCTCCTCTGGGCGATACCTCAACATCTTATCCAACAGATCCTCCAGTAGCTCCACCTCCTCCTCGTTTAATTTCACACCAGACTTCTCCACCATCGGACCCTCATCAAAAGGCGGCGGGTCATCCTGTGTGCCTATCGAGCGCAATTTTTCTCTGATAGAGCTCTTAGAAGCCTGTAGAAGAACCCCAGCGCGTTCTTGAGCCTCGACGCTCTTTGGCTCCCCGTCTTCCTCAAACCACACCGTCCGCTCCTCAAAAGAGCTCCACCAGGGATCGGGCAACCTTCCTAGGGTCTCGACAGTCTGTCTGAGTATGTACGCATCACTCTGAAAGAATCCATCAAAGAGGGGGAACCCCGCACGGATCTCGAAGATCGCACATCCCAATGCCCAGACGTCCGTCTCGAGACCTGTGCGCCCCTCGAAACGTGCCTCTGGTGACAGGTAGTTTAACACCGTGCCGGGCTGGTAGTCCCTCGGCGGACATGCGATAGCATAGGACTGTCCATAATCGTTGATCATGATATTTTCTTGAAGAAACGATGCATCGACAAATTTGGAGTTTTCGATAGGCGCGACGAGCACTGCGGGTGCATGAAGGCCACGGGGCTGTCCCTCACGAGTCCTGACCTCCTCCGTTTCGAGTGGCCCCAGATGGGTGTAAACTTCCGCGTCGGTCCATTTGCGAACAGTTTCCGCAACGCGAAAAAGGATATTAGACGTCGTGAGGTCTAGATGGATCATTTGTCAGTGACCACAAAAGAGCGTACTTGAGAGCGTACCTCCATGAACCCAACCTGCACTATGCATGCGATAAATCGCCTTTGCTGTGTCTTTTGCCACTTTCCTAGCCAAGTCTCCCCGTAACCTTCGGCTGCCAGCTACTCGCCCTGGAGAGTCCAACATGGCCAGAACGCTTGGACCGGCAAGAGGGGAGATGAGAAATAGGTGGGAGC
>JBBPQZ010001136.1:0-10056 GCA_038092795.1 Boletus rubissimus | reverse complement strand
TTGTCAGTGGCTTACCTTTCATACAGTCATGACGGTACATATCATGAAGGCTGACACGACTGACTTGAAACATAGCTACAGTCTCGGTATAGGAACGGGTATGAGCAATATCTCTAGTACAGCTATGGGAGACAGCCGAATTCTCGCTCCGTCCCACTGAAATCGGTGTTGGGAACCAACCACACTTGCATCTGGTTAATCGAATCGTATTCGGGTGGCGAGTCCCAAGTGCTTTGATGCACATACTTCAAGTTCATTTTGGAATACGAGGTTGGTAGAGGATATGTTATGAGCTCAGTGATTTGCATCATATAAGAGATGGTTCCAGAGCGTATTTCACCTTGCAGTAGTAGAAGTACGCGGTGAGATGGTGTAGTAAACTGTTGACATGTCGATCCTTCGGCCTCAAAGTTGATATCTATAATGTATTGACCGGTCGCCGAGCCTGAACCTCTCCTCGTCTGTCTCTAACCAGTCGCCCTCCTTGCTATTAGCGAGCAACGCTTCACGTCTCTTGTTCTCCCGTGCCATCATCACCCATAGATAGGTGGCCATCAAAATGGCGAAAAGAACGTATCCGATGGCGATGAGGTTGGGTTTACGGTAGAGATGCGCGCTAAGAGTTGGCCGATATACCAAGCACCCAGCGATGGCGCCAATATCACCGATCGTGATTTGCATTGCAACTGCGACTGCACGTTTGGTCTGTCCGGAGACATTTTCACCGGGCCAACTAGAATTTTATATGTAAGCAAGAGTCAGAGAACGCCAAAGGTGACCGAGCTAACCTGAGAAGTAATGAATTGCCGATGTATATTCCAGCTGAAAAGAAAGGATCAGTTATTTAAAGTTTAGACGTCCAAAGCAGTGAGTATAATCACCTGCCACAAGATGGACGCTGAAGTATTGTACACCAGCTGGAGGGCCCTGTAAGATAGTAAACGTAACGAACTTGTTACTACTGCTCACGGTTTGTTGATGAGATCAGAATGATGTACCCTGGGAAATGGATTAATTTGTACATTATATTCATATAAAAGCTCTCCTTACCGATGATCGCGATTACTCCGGCGATGATGATAAATGGCGCACGTACGTTCAATCGGCTGGACAACCAGACCGTTCCCCACACCGAGAAACTCGCAACAGTGTTGGGAGGCACCGTCAGTCTATCTATCGGATCAGTTTAGTGGTCAAACGTGTATGACGCACATACAACTGTGCCTGCCATGTTTGAAACCCGAGGTCTGCTATAATGGTGGGCTATCAGCTAGTTAGTATTCATATGAAAAGGATGATGAAAACGGGATAAGCACCAAAAAGAAGCTGAACGAATACTGCACGAACGAGAAGCCGTGGAACAGGAACGCATATGCCCAGACTAGATGATCCTCAAAGGCGGATCGGACAGAAGACCACTGGAACGACTGGTCCATGCCTGCATCCGAGTCTGCTTGCAGTTTTTCTATCAAGCGACTGCGCTCCTCTTCCGTTAACTACGCAGGATGTCAGTATAACTGCGTCACATGATCATCAGAACAAAGCCTCACGAATTTTGCCTTGTGGGACCAAGTTGGCACAACAAAATATGCAGCTAGCGATACGACTGCTGTAAGGATACCTTCAAGGATGAAAATCCTAGATGAAAAGATTGAACGTTGGGTGTAATGGCGGGATAGCACTGTCAGAGCGGGCCCTACCACTGCCATCCCTTGCGTCCTCCGACACCATTCATCAAACCGATCGCGTAGGCGAATACCCCTAGAGAAGGCTCGTCACCCATACACAGACGTCAGTGTCAAGGTGTAATACCTCCGAACGCTCCTGCAAGAGCTGCGCCACCGAAGAACACAGCTACTCGCCAGCTGCGTTCTCGTCTGTATGCAAATGCGAAGCGATATGAATACATCACTTTGTTGGGGAAAGCACCTCACCTGAGATAATATACAGAGAACAAGTAGATGACTCCAGGAAATAGACCTGCTTCTGCCAGGCCCAGCACTAGGGAGCCAGATATCGCCGAGAAATGCGAGAGCGAATAGAGAACCTACGGAATCGTATCCCGAAGAGGCCTGCCTGGTTCGTCACGAGCCCTTGAGCAATGGAAACGATACCCCAGACGAGGGTTAAAGATGGGAGCCAAAATTGAGGATCGAAACGCTTCAAACTACCCCTCAAAGGTGAGAAATCAAGTTATACAAAAAGAATAGAATCACATGATCTGCGAAGAAAAGCATGCCAGAAAAAGGATGAAGGTTAGGACACGACAGTATATGGGGACATTCAATTGACAGACATTGGCAGGTATCTCGAAAATCACGTATCCGGCGAAATATATCGCCAACGCAGCATTGTACGCAGACGCTGACATGCCCAGGTCCTGAGTAATGGTTGACGAGGTTCGGAATCATCACCACAGGATTTGTAGACTCACGGTAGTCAAACCATCGAGTCTGCAGTTCACAGAAGGTCAACAATTGCCGGTACAAATGTCGATATACTTACTTGGCATTCGCAATGTTTGTCCTAGGTAGACATTTAGTGAGTAGGACTAGATATTTGAGAAGACCCACCGGTCAAGAAAGCTCAGCAAGTACAAAAGCGTGAGTATTGGAAGCAGCCGAGCGTCAACCTTGCGTCGAAGTCTCCGATCCTCTGGAGAATCGTACTTCAAAGTGTTACTCAGCTGGGTCTCCACTTGAGAAGATTTCTCCTCAGAGTCTGGGTTCATCATGGTGGACTACAAAGATCCCACAGAGGAGCGCCGCCAAAAACCTGCCATCTTTTGCACATTAACTTACCGTGAGCGCGAGAGTCTATGGCGTGATGTCTGAAGTGAGCATCATGTGAGTTCTACAAAAACAAGGCATAGTGCTAAAATGTGATCGTGAGGATGATACCTCCTGGACCTTCCGACGGAGTCTATCACGAGTGACCGATCATGTCCTTGCGGGCCTCGCCGCATAGCAGTTTTCAACATCATTCTTCAGGGACAGGTCTCACCAGAGTGGGTGGAAACCATCGATACACCCTGAGTCAGGCTGAGAAGACCAACATTAATATTGGCGACAGTGGAAAAAGGCACATACGAACCAGCACTCGCACACCAGGGCATTCCCAATGTGGTTTTTTGCGCGCCACCGTGACTGTAATTCGTGGGAACAATATTCCTCTTTGAATCAGTAGCCGAACGACAAGGGAAATCGCAAGACGTGAGTTGACAGTCAACCTCTCGCAAGGCCATGGAGGGCTTATTCTTTAACGTGCGTCTTAACCTGATCTTGAAGTTGAAACACACTAGAAATCTCTCATATAGGTCAATGGCGGCTTTTTGGAAGGAATCGTACGGGGTTACAAGGCTGGCATTCTAAGCCAAGGCCACTACGCGAGCTTGACACAATGCGAAACTCTTGAAGGTATTGCGCCGAAGATACTGCCATGTTGGCGTAAGAAATACTCATTCTACCTGCAGATTTGAAGACTCAGCTTTCTGCAACCGATTACGGGAACTTCCTCGCGAACGAGCCCTCACCGCTCTCGACAACTACGATTTCCGACAGAGCAACGCAAATACTCGTCGACCAGTTCAATTTCATCCGTAATAATGCTGTGGAACCTTTGTGTAAATTTCTTGATTATATCACGTTGGTCGTCCTTTGCGATACCCTGAAACGGGACTAATCCCCATGATTACTCAGGTACGGCTACATGATCGACAATGTCGTTCTGTTGATCACTGGGACTTTGCATGAGAGGGATACACATGAGCTCTTAGAGCGTTGCCATCCTCTCGGCATCTTTGATACAATGCCAGCTCTGTGCGTTGCCACCAACGTCGAGGAACTTTACCAGAGTGTCCTTGTGGAGACCCCCTTAGGTGAGTGGAGGATCACGGAATGTAAACCACGTGTTTATGCATGCTGCAATGCAGCTCCTTACTTCCGTGATTGTCTCTCCGCTGCTGACCTCGACGACCTTAACATCGAAATCATTCGTAACACCGTCTACAAGGCGTATCTCGAGGATTTTTACAACTTCGTCGGCACCCTAGGTTCACCAACATCTGAAGTAATGCAAACCATCCTTGCTTTCGAGGCAGACCGAAGAACCATCAACATCACTATCAACTCTTTCGCCACTGAGCTGACCAAAGAACAACGTGCCAAGCTCTTCCCTGCAATCGGTAGATTGTTCCCGGAAGGGAACAACACCCTCGCAAAGGCAGATGACCTCGAGCAAGTTCGACTAGTCTGCGACAATATCTCCGAGTACCGCTCATTCTTCGACAACTCTGCTACTCATGACGTCGGAGATCTGGGTGTCGCGGCACAACTAGAAGACCGGTTCTTTCGGATGGAAGTACATCTAAATAAACAGGCATTCATGCAACAGTTTCAGTATGGCGTGTTCTATAGCTATATAAAGCTAAAGGAACAAGAAATCCGCAACGTTACATGGATAGCAGAGTGTATCGCTCAGGATGCGAGAGACAGGATACAGGACTTCATACCAATCTTCTGATCATCCCTATTGTTACTCTCGTACATGTCTATTCCTTGCATAATACTTATCCCTCGTTTTGAGGCGCTTTCTAAACAGTGTTGCAATCCCTTCACTATAAAATAAGAAGCCCCGAATTGTGTATGTATAACTCGGTGAGGGTAGCCTGCGAAATGTGGAATACCAGAGACAAGCTAACTTCGATATCATGACGCCTCTACCGCCTCCGCCGTTGAATCTCCATGGACGATCTTCTCATGGATCGCAATCACTGGCTCTCCGTTTCCCGAGACACGGGTGGTGGTACTCGATGTTCGTTCAGATGGTGTCTTAGTCGGCGAACTGTGTTCGCTGGCTCCAGCGGAATGGGTTCTCTCCTTCGCCGCTGCCGTTCTCTCGAGCCTCTCTTCCATCCAAGGACCGGCGCTACTCAAGTCACAGCCACCTGCGCTAGAGCATGTACAATTTCCACCAAGAACAGTGGGGAGATTGTCAGCGTCCACAATTTGTAAAAGAACTTCTTGATAGTCCTTCCCAAGAATATCGACTTTCTCCACTGTTTCCCTGGCGAGCCAAGGTTTGACGATGGACCAAATGAATGTGAATGAAGACGGGGCATTTACAATGGCAAGTTGACCCATCCTACAAGACGGGCAATTGAAAAACAAGAAAGGAGGGTATTTGTAAGGGACATACGTCTCAGGGTAATAGTCTTGCGATATTTGGAACGATATTTGAACAAGGGATTTTACTTGCCAGAATTGCGAGAGGCTGTACATCGTGTCATCAGAGCACGTTTGTGTGTCAGAAGTACACGACTTACCCAAAGTCCTTAAGATCAACGATAACGAGAGATTGATTGACGTGACGACCTGCTGCGCGTGAAGCAGCTGGTAGAACTTCGCGAGTAAGGGCATCCGCATTCACTATAATAGATTCCACGAGCTTTTCTGGTGTAACGTGCTTGTACAGCTCCGGAAGGTTTAAACCACCAAAGAACTGTATGTTCACGGGTCGTCCTTTCTGCTCTAGGTAAGGAACTGCTCTGCATACATTGATTAGATGCTCCGCTGACCTTGTCTGTCTGACTCAAAAACAATGAGATAAGCCCGAAGCATCTGTAGTAAAACGACGAACATACCTTGTGGAAGTACATTGACCACGATTTGAATACTTCATCGCGGCCTGGGTACTTGAACCATAGGCGGTCAAATGTAACAAGTATCCCTCAATACATATTACTCACATCAAATGGGTCCATCCTGTTATTCAGTTCATCTATGCCAATTCCCGACACAGTTTGCCTCCAGTGCTGACAGTTCTTCATCATCTTCTTCGCTTCATTGAGATTGAATTTCCGTGCTCGCAGGAATCGGCTAGAATACATCGGACGATCGTGCTTAGCTTGCCTCGCGCACAACGAATTAGTGAGCGGAGGATCTTTATGCACTCACAGTAATGTTGTATCGTCTGTACCGATGGAATCTCCTTCGTGCAAGATGCCTTCGGCGAACAATTGCTCCCGGAAGATCTTGAGGGCGTCGGCTTGCTGAGGGGACAGTGGTATAGACTCCGATCCAGAAATCGACATGATGAGAGTTTAGGAAGGCGTCAAGCGCGAAGGTCAGGTGGCCATGGGATATCATGCACCTCCCATTTACCTCCCACTACACCCCACGGGAATGGTTTGATTTGTTACCGGACCACCGGACAAGTTGCGGATAGATCAACAAATTGCTCGATGAAACCCACAAATCCTCGCACGCGAATAGGATCATGATTATGCCGTGTATGAAACAGCGCCATCAAATGCCCACACTTGTGACTTGCTCGAGACTCCACGAACAAGTCATCCCGGAGCGTTTGTGATGTTCAGCAATACGTGGACCAGCTCTGATCAGGCCCGGGGGCTGGTTCGCTCAAGGGAGGAGAAAAACATGGGAAGACGCACGTCGAATTCACGAGTCCTGTCACATCGTATGAGAAAATTTATTGCTTCGTCACTCCAGTGGCATGTATTTTTGATGTCACTGTTCATAGGTTGAAGGCATCGCCATCTTCTTGTGATGAACTCTGCAAGATATTTTTCACACTCAAGAAACCAGATTTTGTCGAAAATGAAGGTGTCCCAGCTTCGAGACCGGGGTTTGCTGCGAGTAGTGTCAATGCAGCATTCGCTTTCTGAAGGTCGGTGGTCGTACTATTTGGATATCACTTGTCTCCCTCAGCATGATAACAGTCCTTCCTACCTGGTCGTGGCGCGAACGTTAGCGCGATCTCAGCCTTGCATTGTTCCTGCCACGTCTGCTTGTGGTTGATGTTGCTTGGAGGGCAACCGTAACATAGTATGCCCAACGTACGGGAGCGCAGAACAAGTATTCCATTGGTTTCGGGGGAGAGGGGGGCATTGCCCCACTGATCACCGGATGGCAAAACGTGAATTACCATTTCATCCTCAAATTCGGTCGTTGGCGCGGTTCCCTATATGCTGTTCACGAGGTGTGATTGGACAATAGTCATTACTCATCATGCAGCGCTTTGGCCAAGAGCTGAAAAAGGGGTTCCATCATCGCGTGCTACCTAGTACTTGCGACAAACCACCATGTATATTGCTGGGCTTTATTGTTTGATCCCCTCGCCTCAAGGGGTCGAAGGGCTAGCGGTCCTTACCACTGCGGATTTCCTCAGGTATCTTCTGTGGAAGTTTAGAGCGTCAAAGGTCACCACGGAAGGGGAAGATGCCCTCCCTCTCCCAGAAACTACGCCCCGTTCCTTCTCGGACAAGTTCGTGTTCCCAATTCAAGCGGTTGCCGCGCTGCTCCCACCTGCAGTCTACTGTACCGCCGTGGCGTTCAACAATTTCCAGCAGCCAGCCTGGATGTTGAAGTTCGCCTTGCCGGGGGACATTGTTCGAACGGAGTGGAAAACTCCACTCAGACTTGTGGCCTGCGCTGCTGGCCTTTCTCTGAAGTTCGCTTTTGACCGAATACTCAGTCATTCTGACGAACGTTGGCGAATGATAGGGGTAAGGTCTACCATTTGTTTTGAACGATGCCGATTGAGCCTTTCCTCTGATTTTTAGCGTCGCGAGAAACCCAAGCTGACCCAGACTGGTCCGTATGCCGTTGTCCGCCACCCCATGTATAGGTGAGTGATTCGTGTTGAGGACCCGCAGAGGCTGACCGCGAACGTTGATTCCCACAAGTGTGATGCTTCTCCAACAAGTATTCTATTCGGTTATGTATTGGTCCTATGTTCCTCTTGCGTCCCTTGGTGTTCTCGCTGGTGTGTTCGCAATCAAGATGCCGATCGAGGTATAATTTATGATTTGGATGAACTTGACCGAAAGGACTAATGGAACCTGTAGGAGAAGGCGGCCCAGGAGGACGATGTTATTGGAAATGACTACACTGAGTATATGGAAAGAATTCCAGCTAGGGTCATCCCGTACATTTGGTAGGCATGGAGAGGTAACTTTTTTTTCATCATTCTTTTCGACTTTGCCTCGCGGAGACGGAGCGGGGTGTTTCTTTACTCCATTTGTCGTTGGCTAAATGTACGTTTTTGCTACGCGCCGAGTTCCAATGATTTTTGGGATGTCAATACTAGGCTTTTGACTTGTTCCAGCTCCATCCCAACGAGTGCACTTTCCCCGCCGACTGAAGATCTAACATTGTCCATGACTGCTTTGACGCCTCTCCAGCCGAGACCAGTCCATCCTGCAACGAGCTTTCCATTGAAGTTACTCCTCAGCCATGTCCTTGCGTATCTTTCTTCGGCCATTTTATCCCATTCCGACTTTTTACCAAATATCACAAGCGCCTCCTCGGCTGCGTCTTGGTGCGGCCCTGGTATAGTCTTGTCCTGAGCCCATACAAGGAAGTCGATGAACATGCTGCGACCTTGGACGGACTTGTTAAACGTGCGCATTGAAGGGACATGGAGCCGACGAGGGTCAAAAAATCGCGAAGTCGCAGCAAATTTGAACGTCTCTTCGACGGTCTCAAATCCCTTCATCCATCTATCCATAGATAGTCCCATGAAGTCAAGAATCCTTCGAGGGGAGTCTGTGAGATGCAGCGGAGGATCTGGATGAGGACTTGGAACCTAATCATTCGACTGAGAATTCTTGAGCGTAATGCGCGGGTGCAAAAATCACCTTCAACCCTTTATGACTAACTGACAAACCATGGCTCTTTGCAATGGCACCGATCATGACACCGAGATCACCGTAGCCATGAAAGACAATCATCCTTTCCGCTTCTTCCTCGTCATCACACACTTTGACATCAACTTGACAATATATGTGGTCCGAAGGTACAGGTTGTGCAGAATGCATCAACCAATCCTCTCGATCGATGCCGATAGCATAGTTGGACGTCCTATTTCCTTCGAGCTCGATACTCATTACCGCGCCAAGGACGCGGCCCACCTGTGATGGAGTGATCTCCTCGTGACCCAGGGGACAGGCTACAACGAAGTCGATATCTCCGTGATCATTCTTTTCTGGTTTTTCCGGAGGGACTTCGACGATCGCGAAGAGAGTCAAGAGTAGAGCTGTAAGGCGGGCTTTGAGAGTCACATAGAGCGATGTAGGAAGCCTGGGTAACGAGTCTGGAGGTAAGTTTTGCAGAAAGGCTCTACCCCCCATCAGGATTCGTAGTGTTACACCTGAACCCTCGAGCCATCGCTCTTCTATATGGGTCCACTGGGACGATCCTTCTGAACCCCAAGAATGGCATGTATAGAGCGTGACTTTCAAACTCCGCTCGGTATGTCACTCTCGGCAATCGCCGACTCGACGCTCCTTGTCGAGCACCAAAGTGGCCAATAATGTCCAAGTTTGCACCTCACCGCAAGTCCTACAACAATCCCCGTGCGGCATCCACAACCGTTTGCCAGAAATGTCTGAAAACTGGTGAAGTTGTGCCGAGTTTTTTGGATTCAGATGTAAAACTGAGAGGTTCAATAAATATTGTCACCGCAGGCCACTTCATTTACGAGTGTAAATCAGAACGACCATATGTTTCACGTCCTTCTCGAACGGAAATGCTTGAAAATCCAAGGGTGTTGGCCAAGCTCAAGGCCGATAGCAAGCCCTCAGTAGAGGTGCCAGAGGAATTCAAAAAGAAGTATGTCTCGGCGTTTCTGCCATCCAAAAGCATTTCTCACTATGATGCAGAAGCGGCACAGCAAACTTGATTTTAGAAGCCAAGGAAAAGGAGCGGGAGAAACAGAAAGTAACTGGTTCGGACAGCCATGCAAGGAAGAAGGCTCGGAGGTAAGCACTGTCCTCTCTCAATTCATCGCTTCGTAAACATGTTCTTGTAGATCAAGTCGTTCGTCTGACTCTGAATCGTCATCATCTTCGGGATCAGAGTCAGAGTCTGCCTCATCCGCATCGGATTCGAGTGCGTCGGACTCTGACTCAGGTTCAAGCTCGGGTTCAGAGTCTTCACGTTCGCGAGAACGTAACGGAAGGCGACGTATTCCTCGGAGAAATGACAGCCGGAGTCGCTCCACTTCCCCATCCCGTGCCTCAGATAGTTCCGGTGA
>JBBPQZ010001135.1:0-10058 GCA_038092795.1 Boletus rubissimus | reverse complement strand
ATCTAGG
The DNA here is from genome assembly GCA_038092795.1 of Boletus rubissimus. NCBI lineage: Eukaryota > Fungi > Basidiomycota > Agaricomycetes > Boletales > Boletaceae > Lanmaoa > Lanmaoa rubissima. The sequence continues at coordinate 10,051 of JBBPQZ010001135.1, read as the reverse complement.
AGATATTTATCCCTAGCTTATAGTGTAACATCCGTGGGTAGGTAAGGCATAAGTCTGGGGAACTTTGTTTTAGTTCCATTGCATTTGCCTACAAAGAAGACACCGGGGTAGGAGTAATTGCAAGGGGCCTTCGATGACAAGGAGTCGGGTTGGGAGCTGATGACGCAGTACTTCCAATGTGGGGATTCCTCCATTGGTGGTAGTTGAGGGGATTCCTCGCGAGGTATCAGCAAGTGAATGGCAAGCTGATTGTTATGACTACCCAGGGTAGGAGTAATTGCAAGGGGCCTTCAATGACAAGGAGTCGGGTTGGGAGCCAATGACGCAGTACTTCCAACGTGGAGATTCCTCCATTGGTGGTAGTCAAGGGGATTCCTCACGAGGTATCAGCAAGCGAGTGGTGAGCTAATCAAGGAGTTGGGTTGGAGGCTGACGTGCAGTACTTCCATTGTGGGGATTCCTCCAACGGTGGTCAAGGTATTGACGAGTTGAAGGACAAGTCGATCAAGGAAGTGATCTAGAGGTTTCCTAATCACAGGGCAAGTAAGACGAGAGAAGCAAATAGATTGCTAGGTGGCGACGAGATACAAGGTAGCTCAAAGGAGGTCTAAACTAGCGATCTAGGTGATACTTGAGTCGTTTATATACGTAGTCTCCTCGCACACGGACCGTAGTAAGAAATGCGAGGAGAACTATAAAAGAAAGGGTTATGCATTACGGATCAAAAGAAAGACGCATAACGAAATGGAAGGAAACCTGAAAAGGAAGGACGCGTAATGATGGAGAGCAGAACACACGGCTGACACATCGCAGGAGAATCAACGAGACAAATATGGTAAGAGGAGACATCACAGGTATGGAGGCAATCGAAGAAGCCCGAGGCGAAGAAAAGGAATAAAGTCTATGGGTCATGCTAGGACACGTTGTTGTTATGAACTACCACCAAAGCATCTGATCACTTCCACAAGGCTCGAACTATGCTTGCAGGATACATGATTCCTGGCTCAAGGATGAGGGTATGGGGGTCCTTTCTAAACAACACAGTCTACAATGGCCAGGAGACCAGGGCAATGACTATTGTGGTGAACAAAGTGGATTAGACTGGGGATTCCAGTCGCAAAGTGCTACTTTATATATGTTACAGGCGCGCGCACAGACCATGCTATGCATGGGATGAAGTACCATAAATAGACTAAGTGGTCTCATGACCGTGGGAGCGAGATAACAGAAATGAAGAGGGCTGTGTGAGAAGAGCGGAAATTAAAAGGGTGCAGTCACCTCATGGTATGACGTCATTGGTTCTAGACCTGGTCATGTGAGGGTTATCACAGTCACGTGCACAGATCATGTGACTGGAAAAGAAAAGAGTACAAGTTCAAAAAGTTTGAAAATGTTCATATTATAACAGTTGTATCAAGGGTCCTAGAATGGATGGTAGTACATGGATAGAGCAGAGGTGAAAGAGAAGTACGAAGAAAAGGAAAAGTTGTAACATTACCCCCTTTGTAGAGTCAAGACCACGGCATAGACAAAGACAACTCGAACATGAGAGCGCACAGCAGCTCAACCATGGGAGAGTCAATAGAGAATGGGGCCACCAACTGGGGAGCCTGTGATGTTACCGTAACCGGTATCATCAATACAATCTTCCTTATCGGAGTAGTTTCTATCGATGAGGGGAGAAGGGGACTGTCGACGCGGAAAGTGTTGGAGAGTGGGAGTGGAGTAGCATGGAGCGGGGAGAGTGCTGCATCATTATGAGGAGCCGGTTCCTTGGTGGAAACAACGTTGTCCAGACGACGAAGAGAAAGACTGGGTGGTTTGGGAGGATGAGGAGGAGGATGTTTGTTGTTGAGGAGGTGGAATACGCCTTGGCAGCAGGGAGGCTGTGTGACATTGGAGGGGGCAGCGGGCAAGGATGTGTCTGGGGGCCCATTGAAGACAGATTGTGCATTAGTGCACAGGACAGTCACGTTAAAAGTGGCTGATATGGCTGCAAGAATAGCATCGTTCCCCAGCTTGGGGGTGAGAGTCAGGAAGTGGAAGACGACCATCGGCGCCAGTCCAGGCGCTTTCGATTCTTTGCATGAGATGGTCTTCCTCAGACCCAAGAGGGGTTGAGGAGGCGGACGGGGTGGTTGGTGTGGCCATAAGGGCCTGGAGAACTGTAACAGGTTCGGCAGGGGGAGGTCGTTCAACCTTGGCAAGGGAGACTGTGGGGGTCACACATTGACAAGTGCAGCAGTGTTTGATGGCTAGCGCTTCATAAAGTTCCCTGGTAAGGGGATGGGTCTGAGTGGCCATTGCCAGGAGATATCTTTGCATGTCTTGTAAGAGGGAGAGCATGCCGAGCTGATGGAGGGCTATGAGGAGGCAAGATTGGGCCTGCATAGTGTTTTGGTAGATAAATTGGGCCACGTAGGACCGGTTAGCATCGGCAGTGGGAGTGTAAGCGAGAGCAATAATGTTAAGGTTTGCCAAGTAGGCGCTATAGAGGGCATATAGAGGGGACGCCGAGTCGAGGTAACAGTTGAGGGTGGTCACTAAACTGGGGTCGGTGATGAGCTTAGTGAGCTCGCAGATCTCAAAGATGGTGGGGGGACCATCGCTGAGGCAATACATGGTGGTCGGGACATCTATAGAGAGAGAGGCTTGTTCAGTATCATCTGAAGGGCTAGTTGTACGCTCCATAGGAGGAGTAGGAGGGCAACATCAGGAATGGTAATACTATCATGGGGAACAAGTGGGGAAGAAGGTACAAAAGAAGGAGAAGAGGGAACTGGAGGAGATGACATAGCATGCTCCTTGGAGAACAATGTTTGGTTTTCGTGGGGTGGAGACGGAATAGCAAGAGGAGAGGTGAAGCCAGGGGGTACTTGGTATCATTCGTAGATTTGGGCGATGGTGAGGGTCAAGTGGGGAATCTCTGTGGTAGGGGTGAATTCAATGGCCATGTTAGTTCTGGGAGGAAGAGGAGAAGACAGAGGGAAAGAGGTTTTTATACGCTTTGAGGGCAGAGTCCACATTGGTCAAGTGTCTTTCTGGGACCCAGGAGTCTTCTTCAGTTGAATACCCTTTCCAATGGATCAGGAAGGAGTGCCGTCCTTTTGATCCTTTATGTTTGATGATCTTTTCGATTTCATATTCTTCTTCGCCATTTATTAGATTTGGAGGGGGTGTAGGATAGTTAACCCCATGAGTGTTGTTCTCGCAATATGGCGAGAGAAGAGATGCGTGGAATACTGGGTAAATCTTCTAGGCCTTGGGGAGGCACAGCTGGTACGTGATCGGGGATAGTACCTTGGTGACGGTAAAGGGGCCCTCTCATTTGGAGGCAAACTTCAGATTTGCAACGGAGCATTTCAGGTTTCGTGCCTCGAGCCATATCCTATCCCCTAGGGCGAAGGGTTTGAAGTGTCGTCTCGTTCAGGCAGACATGGTTTGATGTGCCAGCTCATGGGAGGCAAGAGCCTCGTCTCGGGCAGCTGAAAGAGTCTTCAGGTGGTCCTCTATGGCGGGAAGATCCGAATTTGCAATAATTGGTGGAAGGGCGTGGGGTTCATATCCTATCATGAGGAAGAAGGGGGATTTGCCTGTGACAGAATGGGGGCAGTAATTGTGAGCAAATTTGGCATGGGAGATTGAATTGGCCCATGACTCTGGGTTGGATCCACAGTAAATGCAGAGATAGGTTTCAATTTCTTGGTTTGCCCATTCTGTCTCTTCATCGGTCTGTGAGTGGTATGCTGTGGAGAGAGACAGGTCGTATCATAGTAGTCTCCCCAGCTCACGGGCAAATGAACTTGTGAACTGGGGTCCTCGGTCAGAGATGATTTTGTCGTAGAGACCGAAGCGAAGGAAGACTTTGTGGAAAAAGAGAGCAGTAACGCCCTTGGCGGTGATGGATTTCTTGGTAGTGTTATGAACTACCACCAAAGCGTCTGATCACTTCCACAAGGCTTGGACTATGCTTGCAGAATACACGGTTCCTGGCTCAATGAAGAGGGTATGGGGGTCCTTTCTGAACAACACAGTCTACAATGACCAGGAGACCAGGGCAATGACTATAGTGGTGAACAAAGATGGATTAGACTGGAGATTCCAGTCGCAAAGTGCTACTTTATATATGTTACAGGCGCGCGCACAGACCATGCTATGCATGGGATGAAGTACCACAAATAGACTAAGTGGTCTTACAATCGTGAGAGCGAGATAATGGAAATGAAAGGGACTGTGTGAGAAGAGCAGAAATTAAAAAGGCACAGTCACCTTATGTTATGATGTCATTGGCTCTAGACCTAGTCATGTGAGGGTTACCACGGTCACGTGCACAGATCATGTGACTGGGAAAAGAAAATGATACAAGTCCAAAAAGTTTGAAAATGTTCATATTATAACACTCGTACGCTTTCTCCTCCTCCGCTTTCTTCCTCTCCTCCTCTGCCTTCCACCTCACCTCCTCCTCCTTCTTCACCTTCGATTGTCGTCTCTGTTCAGCAAACTTCACCACGCAAAGATCATCGTTGTTGTTGTCATTCTCCGCCAGGCAGGCATCGGACCATTTGCTGATGTCTTCTTTTTCGGACATGGTGGTGGTTTGGAATAGAGAGGTGCCAGTAGGATCAAGTTAGTTTTTATAGGCTTTTGCCTCTGACCCACAAATTTTTGGACTCTGATTTTCGTAACTCCGCATTGTCACTAATAGGCCTTCAAGAGTTCAGGCCTAAGAGGGGGATATTGTCATATCCCAAAATTCATACAAGTCCAACTCTGGCAACTCTGGCATTCTACGTGCCAACTCCAGATCTATTTCATCTATATCGCAACTCTGGACCTCCAAAGTTGTCTCTCCGTCTCATATATCTTGTATAGTGTATTTCCAATTCCTTTTCACTTCTGTCTACCTTATACCCTATCCTCTCCGTCTTCCTTGACTTTGTCGTAGTAACCCGCTGACCCTTTCAGCTACATTCCTCCGTCTCGTTACTTACCCTAGAAAATACTCGGACCCCTGAACTTTACTACTCCATCTCCTGTTTCTACTCTGTATATAAAGTCATACCAATAGGGCTTGTACTCCAGTTTGAATATCAACTTAGACTCACCTCCACCTCTGTTGACTTCTGTCTGAGTCTTGATGACTCTTCTCCAATCTTTCTCTGATCGACTTCAGATTGTCCCCAACCCTTGGTCTATCTCCGACCACTTCTGACCATCTCTGCAAATCCAGGACACCAGACTCTAACAAGAATGCACCACATACGGTGAAGCCAAAGTCCCATTCTTTTCCCTCGGACATAACTCCAGAGTTCCGGAGTTCATACCGGAGTTGACCCAGTCTTAACACGAGGTGAGGGAGGTGGGGGAATGTGGGAAGGAAAGATTCTGGATGAGGCAGTATTTTCCTGGTTTTTTGGGCTTGGGTACTAGGGATAAGGGGGAGGTTTGGAAGTGTCCTAAGGTACTCTCGATCTTATGCCCTATAAATGGGCCAAGGTATCTACCTTTGCTAAACTTCTTATGTATGATATTGTCAAAAATGTCCTAATGCTCATGTATTGTATGACTATTTGGGGGGGAAAAAGTATGAGGGAGGGGGGGCAGACCGACTGTGAAGCCATGGTGCAGGCCATCAAATATGTTCAGGTATCTATTTAGGAGATGAAACTTGGAGAGGGCGCTTAGCCAGACTTCTGGTTTATAAGGTGTTAGCGCTTGGACGCTTCTGCGTGTGAGGGCAGAGCTGAGCCCTATGCTCAGCGTTGCCACACCTGGAGCACCCATGCTTGGCTGATCTGTGTGGGATATTGCATCCATTGGGTTTCTGCCAGTTGCTGCAGAGGGTTTCACCCTTGTTGTTGACGAGCTGACCCTGGGTGGTGCACCTGGCATATGCGGGTGATCCATTTCAGAGTTGCAGGTTGTTGCATTTGTGGACGCGGTGGGGGTGGCGGCTGAGGCAAACAGGGCAGACAGATTTGTACTTGTACTTGTTGGTGGGAAAGGGTTCTGTGGTGGTTGGGGTGCCCATGCCTTTGGAAAAGGACTGCGTGGGTGGGCAAAAGTGATGGTGGGAGGGGGATTGGGATCTGGAGTTGTGTCTATACTTGGCTGCAGAGTCTTGGTGCTGGGAGGAGAAACGGCGCAATGAGTGAGAGCAAGGGAAGATAGGCAGCTTGGGTATGGACTCCAGCCTGCCATGTGGGATAGGGTGAGGAGGATGGTGGGTGGGGCATGGTGGTGGAATAGGACGTCACCGGGGTGGAATATGGTTTTGGGGTGATGTGTTGATGGAGCATGGCCGCAGCATCAGAGTTATTGGGGGAGAGAGGAAGGGTGAGGGAAAGGGATGAAAGAGGACTACCAAGGCAATGCAAATCCCCATTCAAGTAATTGTACCCTCGCACACATTGAAAGCCATCAACACCTGCGCCCTTATCGATAGCGGAGCCAACATCTCTTGTATTGACTGGGACTTTGCCTGCAAGCATAAGCTTCCCCTCACGAAGCTCAACAAACCTATCTATGCCCGGAACACCGACAACTCACTTAACAAGAAAGGCGTGATCCGATACTTCTGCTCACTATTCCTCAACATTGAGGGAATAGCATGACAAGTAACTTTCATGATCATGTCCCTAGGGCGTGACAATGTCCTCCTCGGACTCCCCTGGTTGAAAGAAACCAACCCCACCATTAACTGGACTAAACTGACTCTTTCACTCTCCGAAAGTCTCGACCAGTCAAAAGAACTCTATGCCTTGCACTCGACAGACTATGACCATCACTCTGCCAAATTTTGAAAACCACCACCCCATGCCCCTCAACATATCCATGTTGACTCTGTCACTCACTCCCATCTATTTGAATATAACGAATGGAGAGACCCCTCTGCCCACTGTCAACACGATAACAACATTTGGATCATGTTCCACATCATCAAAAGTGGATCTCAGTATATCCCGAAAGGATCTCCAGTCATCAGATGCCTTATCCAGGCCACTGAACTTGCCATGGCTGCGGAGAAGGAGAAACCAAAACCAGTTCTTCCTGTAGAATACTCTGAATTCGCTTCCGTTTTCTCCAAGGAAGCCACTGACCACGTCCCACCCTCGTGGCTTTACGACCACGAGATTAACCTCAAAGATCCTTTTACTCCGAAGATCAGAAAACTCTATCCCCTCTCACCTGAGGAACACACCACCACCGAATCCTTTTTACAGGAAAATCTAGATTGCAGCAAAATCTGCCCTTCAAAATCTCCGCAAGCATCTCCATTCTTCTTCATCAAAAAGAAGGATGGCGGCCTCCGTCCCTGCCAAGACTATCGTTACGTTAATGAACATACCATTTGTGACGCCTACCCGCTACCCCTCATATCCGACCTCATCGATAAACTCTGCGATGCCAAGGTCTTCACCAAGTTCGATGTTCGATGGGGATACAACAATGTCCATATCAAAGATGGACACCAATGGAAAGCCGCCTTCATTACCCACAAGGGGCTTTTCAAACCAACCATAATGTTCTTCAGTCTCTATAACTCACCCGCCATGTTTCAGAGATTCATGAATGACTCCTTTCGAGACATGATTGCTGAAGGATGGCTAGTCATCTACATGGACAACCTCCTCATCGCCTCTCCAGACGAGGCAACCCACACTGAACGAACTAAGTGCGTACTCCAACGAATGATGGAACTCGACTTGCACCTCAAACTTGAAAAATGCAAGTTCACTGCTATAGAGGTAGAATATCTTGGAATGATTGTCAAGCCCAGACAACTCACCATGGACCCCGTCAAGGTTGACGAAATCGCCTCCTGGCCAGTTCCCTCCACTGTCAAGGATGTCCAGTCTTTTCTTGGCTTTGCCAATTTCTATCGATGATTCATCCTTGACTACTCTAACATTGCCTGTCCCCTCATAGATCTCACCAAAAAGCTTAGTTCGTGGTCTTGGTCGTCAGCCTGTATCCATGCCTTCGATATCCTCAAGGCACTCTTCCTCAAGAAACTGGTGTTACAAATGCCGAACCTCTCCACTCCTTTCGCCATCGCCACTGACGCCTCAAAGTACGCTTCTGGGGATATTCTCCTTCAGACCGATGCCAACGGAGAATGGCATCCTTGTTCCTATATTTCTCAGTCATTTTCGCCCGCTGAACAAAACTATGACATTTATGACAGAGAACTTCTTGCAGTAATCCGGGGTTTAAAGGTATGGCGCCACTATCTCCATGACTCAGCCTTCCCCATTCAAACATTCACGGATTACAAGAACCTCACCTATTTCTGGCAACCGCAGACCCTCAATCGCTGCCAAGCCCATTGGCTTATCGACCTTGCCGACTTCGATCTGAAGATGATCCACGTTCCCAGCATGCAACTTGCTGGCCCCGATGCCCTGTCTCGCCGCCCTGATCTCCTCCCTGACTCTAACCTTGATAACGAAGGCGTAACTCTTCTCCTGCCTTCTCTTTTTATTAATACTATTGATGCCACTCTTCATGAACGGATCAAGGAACCCTCTGAGTCCGACACCCTTGTCTGTCAAGCTCTCCAATCCATGAACAAAGAAATTCCCCCTGCCTTCCGCTCTCGCCTCACTGACTGGCAACTTGATGCTGGTATCCTCACCTATCAGGGCTGTGTCTATGTCCCCGCCGATGATTCACTTCATTGCTCTATTTTACAACATTGTCATGATCACGACACCACTGGTCACTCCAGTTTTCTCAAAACCTGCCAACTTGTCTCCGCCGAATTCTGGTGGCCCGGACTTGCCACCTACGTCTGTCGCTATGTTGAAGGTTGCACCACCTGTCAGCAGGTGAAATCCAACACTTACCCCTCCATTCCTCCCCTCACTCCAATCAAATCCACCATGTCCCATCCGTTCCAGCAGATCTCCTGCAATCTGATCACTGACCTCCTGGTTTCCTTCTCTGGCTTTGATTTGCTCTTGGTCGTGGTCGACCATGGGCTTACAAAGGGGGTAATTTTATGCCCTACTAAGAAATCCATCACTGCCGAGGGCATTGCCACCCTCTTTTTCCACAAAGTCTTCCTCCGCTTCGGCCTCTATGACAAAATCATCTCTGACCGAGGACCCTAGTTCACGAGTTTGTTTGCCCACGAGCTGTGGAGACTACTATGATACGACTTATCCCTCTCCACTGCGTACCACCCACAGACAGACAGAGAAACCAAATGTGTCAACCAGGAAATCAAGACCTACCTCCATATCTACTGTGGATCCAACCCAGGGTCATGGGCTAATTCAATCTCCCATGCCGAATTCGCTCACAACCACCGCCCCCATTCTGTCACCAGCAAATCACCATTCTTCCTCATAATGGGATATGAACCCCACGCCCTACCACCAATCATTGCCAATTTGGATCTCCCCGCAGTGGAAGACCATCTGAAGACGCTTCCAGCTGCCCGAGATGAGGCCCTCGCCTCCCATGAGCTGGCACATCAAACCATGTCAGCCCGAACTAGATGACACTTCAAACCCTTTGCCCTAGGGGATAGGGTATGGCTCGAAGCGCGGAATTTGAAATGTTCCGTTGCAAATCCCAAATTCACCTTCAAATGAAAGGGACCCTTCACTGTCACCAAAGTATTGTCCCCAATCATGTATCAATTATGCCTCCCCAAAGCCTGGAAGATCCACCCGGTATTCCATGCCTCGCTTCTCTTGCCATATCGTGAGAATGACACTCATGGGGTTAACTACCCTATGCTCCCACCAGACCTAGTAGATGGCGAAGAAGAATACAAAATAGAAAAGATCATCAAGCACAAGGGATCAAAAGGATGACGCTCCTTCTTGATTCGTTGGAAAGGGTATTCAACTGAAGAGGACTCCTGGGTTCCGGAAAGGCATTTGACCAATGCGGACTCCACCCTCAGAGCATATAAAGCCTTGTTCCCTTCTGTCTTCTCCTCGTCCTTCCAGAACTAACATGGCCATTGAGTTCACCCCCACTGCAGAAATCCCCCACTTGACTCTTACCATCGCCTAGATCTACGAATGATACCAAG
>JBBPQZ010001134.1:0-10072 GCA_038092795.1 Boletus rubissimus | reverse complement strand
CCTGAAGTTTTGTGGAATTCTGACCGTGAGAAGTGTATGAATTTTGACTCCTCGGGTCCTTCTATCATGGCCATGCATCAATTCAACTTGGTGCAGGTCACTGCTATGGAGGTAGAGTATCTCGGAATGATAGTCAAACCCGGCCAACTTGCCATGGACCCCATCAAGCTTGACAGGATCGCCTCCTGGCCAGTCCCCTCCACTGTCAAGAATGTCCGGTCTTTCCTTGGCTTTGCCAATTTCTATTGTCGCTCTATTCCGGACTACTCTAACATTGCCCGTCCCCTCATAGACCTCACAAAGAAGCTTAGTTCATGGTCTTGGTCCTCCACCTATACCCACACCTTCAACACCCTCAAGGCTCTCTTCCTCAAGAAACCGGTATTACAGATGCTGAATCTCTCTGCTCCTTTCGCCATCGCCACCGACGCCTCAAAGTACATCTCTGGGGGTATTCTCCTCCAGACCAACGCCAACGGAGAATGGCACCCCTGTTCCTATATTTCTCAGTCGTTCTCTTCTACGGAACGAAACTATGACATTTACGACAGAGAACTCCTTGCCATGATTTGTGGTTTGAAAGCGTGGCGCCATTACCTCCATGGCTCAGCTTTCCCCATTTAAATGTTCATGGATCACAAAAACCTGACCTATTTCCGTCAACCACAGACCCTCAACTGCCGCCAAGCCCGTTGGCTCATCAACCTTGCCAACTTTAATCTAAAAATGATCCACGTCCCCAGCACGCAACTTGCTGGCCCCGATGCTCTATCTTGGCGTCCAGATCTCCTCCCTGCATCCGATCTTGATAATGAAGGCATAACTCTTCTCCCGCCTTCGCTGTTTATTAATACTATTGATGCCGCTCTCCATGAACAGATCAAGGAGTCCTCCGAATCTGACACCCTTGTTTGCCAGGCCCTCCAGTCCATGAACGAGGAGATCCCTCCTGCATTCCACGCCTGCCTCGCCGACTGGCAACTCAATGCGGGTGTCCTCACCTACCAAGGCCGTGTTTATGTCCCTGCCGACAATGCCCTTCGTCGCTCCATTTTACAGCGCTGTCATGATCACAAGACTGCTGGCCACCCTGGTTTTCTTAAAACTCGTCAACTCGTCGCCGCCGAATTCTGGTGGCCCGGCCTCGCTGCCTATGTCTGTCGCTATGTTGAAGGTTGCGCCACCTGTCAACAAGCGAAATCCAATACTCACCCCTCCGTTCCCCCCCTCACTCCAATCAAGTCCTCTGCATCTTGGCCCTTCCAGCAGATCTCCTGCGATCTGATCACTGACCTCCCAGTCTCCTCTGGTTTTGACTCACTCTTGGTTGTGGTCAACCACGGGCTTACAAAGGGGGTAATTTTATGCCCTACCAAGAAATCCATCACTGCTGAAGGCGTCACCGCCCTCTTTTTCCACAAAGTCTTCCTCTGCTTTGGCCTCTACAACAAGATCATTTCTGACCAAGGACCCCAGTTCGCAAGTTTGTTCGCACACGAACTGGGAAGACTATTGCGATACGACTTATCCCTCTCCACTGCATACCATCCGCAGATTAACAGATGTTATGAACTACTGCTGAAGCGTCTGATCACTTCCACAAGGCTTGGACAATATTTGCAGGGTACACGACTCCTGGCTCAAGAATGAGGGTATGTGGGTCTTCTCCGAACAACACAGTCTACAATGGCCAGAAGACCAAGGCAATGACTATAGTGGTGAACAAAGTGGATTAGACTAGGAAGTTTAGTCGCAAAGTGCTACTTTATATATGTTACAGGTGCGCGCACAGACCATGCTATGCGTGGGATGAAGTACCATAAATAGACTAAGTGATCTCACGATTGTGAGAGGAAAACAACGGAGATTTAAAAGGGGCTGTGTGAAAAGAGCAGAAATTAAGAAGGTGAGGTCACCTCATGTTATGATGTCATTGGTTCTAGACCTGGTCATGTGAGGGTTACCACGGTCACATGCACAGATCACGTGACTGGAAAAGGAAAAAGTACAAGTCTGAAAATGTTTTGAAAATGTTCATATTATAACAACGGAGAGACCGAACGCGTAAACCAAGAGGTCGAGACTTACCTCCGCATCTACTGCAGATCCAACCCAGGGTCATGGGCAGATTCAATCTCCCATGCCGAATTTGCTCACAACCATTGCCTCCACTCCGTCACCGGCAAATCCCCATTCTTCCTCATGATGGGATATGAACTCCATGCCCTACCGCCGATCATCGCCAATTCGGATCTCCCTGCAGTAGAAGACCACCTGAAAACTCTTTCAGCTGCCTGTGACGAGGCCCTCGCCTCCCATAAGCTGGCACATCAAACCATGTCAGCCAGAACTAGACGACACTTCAAACCCTTCGCCCTAGGGGATAGGGTATGGCTCGAGGCACAGAACTTGAAATGTTCCATTGCAAATTCCAAATTCACCTCCAAACGAGAGGGACCCTTTACCATTACCAAGGTATTGTCCCTGATCACATATCAACTGCACCTCCCCAAGGCTTGGAAGATCCACCCGGTATTCCATGCCTCACTCCTCTCACCATACCACAAGAATGACACTCATGGAGCTAACTACCCTACTCCACCTCTGGATCTAGTAGACAGCGAAGAAGAATACGAAATAGAAAAGATCATCAAGCACAAAGGATCAAAAGGACGGCGTTCCTTCTTGATCCGATAGAAAGGGTATTCAACCGAAGAAGACTCCTGGGTTCCAGAGAGACATTTGACCAATGCAGACTCCACCCTCAAAGCATATAAAGCTCTATTCCCTTCCATCTTCTCCTCATCCCCCCAGAACTAACATGGCCATCAACTTTACCCCCACTGCAGAAATTCCCCACTTGACTCTCACCATCACCCAAATTTACAAACGATACCAAGTACCTTCTGGCTTCGCCTCCCCCCTTGCAATTCTGTCTCCACCTCACGAGAACCAGACCCTGTTCCTGGAGGAACATGATATGTCGTCTCCTCCAGTTCCCTCTTCTCCTTCTTTCATACATTCTTCCCCACTTGTTCCCCATGATAGTCTTACCAGCGTTGACGCTGCTACACAACGCCCTCCTACTCCTCCTGTGGAGTGTGCAAACAGCCCTTTTTATGATACTGAACAAGTGAAAGAACCACAAAAAGACAAGAGTCACTAAGTGTGATATTCGAGTCAAAGATATGGAATTCCAAAACTAGAGAATACAAGTGGGGGATCGACTACTTATATACTACAGCTACATGCGCACGGACCATGTTTAGGGTCGGCGCGGAAGGTCGGAGAATGTTATCGAATGATTACGTAGTTGTGTCGTCATGTGAAATAAGGTAAGGAACTAGGCGGATGAGTGGTGGGGGCGAGATTAATGGATCTTGGACGGCAGAGGGTGGGAGATAAGATAAGGTTCCTTGCACCCAAGCGGATGCATTGAATCCTGGCGTACTAGCGAAGGGAAAACTGTTGAAGGAAGACAGGGGTGTCGTACGGGTATCTTTCAGAAGGACGTCGTTACCAAGGCTTTGTTTCGTTTCATTACCCCCTTCTCAAGATCGAACTCCCGATCGATCAGAATGCCAGTGAGTTTGGGTTCGGCTCGAGGTGAGGGTATTTCGAATAGCGAGTCGGGGAGGCGGTTCAGAGAGGCTGCGAAGGATTTGAAGCCGTTGTCGGCGAAAAGGGGTTTCTTCGCAACGCAGAGGGAGCAGTCGCATGGCTCCGAGGAAGGGCGCACCGCAGCCACGTTACCTCGGAGTGTGCGAACGGCTTCTGGGTGTTTCCGATGGAAGTCTTCGACCTTTTTAGTGGCGTGGGAAAGGTTGGTCTTTGATTCCCATGTCCGCTCCTCTCGGGGGTAACCCTTCCAGTGCACCAGGTACTCGGTTTTGTTTCGCTTCCTTCGCGAGTCCACGACTTCTTGTACCTCGTACTCCTCCTCTTGTTGGACGATGATTGGAGGGGGTGGTTTCGGCTTAGTTTGCGTGGGGTAGGTTCCGGTTTGGTATGGCGTGAGAAGAGATTCGTTGAACACCGGATGGATCCCTTTCCACGTCTTTGGCAACTCTAATTCGTAGGCCGCCGTCCCCACTTTGGTTTTCACCTTGAACGGCCCGTACCGTCTGTCGTCGAACTTTTTTGTTGGTCTATCCGTTTTGATGTTTTTCGCCTCTAACAAGACCTTTTGCCCTGGTTTGTACTCCTCTATCTTCCTCGCCTTCCGATCGTGAACCTTCTTCATCGACTCCGCTGCCTTTTCCAACGCTTTCTTCGCCGTTTCGTAGCTGGATTTCATTTGTTCGACGAAGGTGGTCGCGGACTCATTGCGGACTTCCTTCCTTTGGGCTGGTATTATCGGTTGTTGGCCGAAGTTGAGGATGAACGGTGATACGCCCGTTGCACTTGTCGTTTGGGAGTTATGGGCGAACTCTGCTATCGCTAACCAGTCGACCCAGTCCGTCTGGCGGTGGTTCACGTAGATCCTTAGGTACTTTTCGACCTCCCGGTTGATCCGTTCCGTCTGCCCGTCTGTTTGGGGATGATACGCCGTAGAAGGGTTGGCTTCGATTTTCAGGAGTGTATAGAGGTCCCGCATGAACGACGATACGAACTGTGGTCCTCGATCTGAGATCACTTTTCGCGGCGTTCCGTGTAGCTTGAACACGTTGTCTCGGAACGCCATGGCCACCCCTTGGGAGGTGATCGTGTCGGTTGCGGGGATCAAGTGTATCATTTTTGAGAATCGGTCGACCACAACCAGGATGGCGTTTTTTCCCTGTGATTGGGGTAGGGGTCCGATCAGGTCCACCGATATGATTTCCCACGGTGAGGACGGAATCTCGTTGGGGTGGAGAGGGGTCGTTGTTGCTGTGGTCTTTGGTTTGACCTTTTGGCAGGCGTCGCATCCCTTTACGTATTGTTCTACGTCTCGCCTCAACGTGGGCCAGTAGTATTCGCTCATGATCAGGTCTCGGGTTCTCCTGACCCCTGGGTGGCCCGATATCGGGTGGTCATGATTGGCTCGGATGATGTCCTCTCTGAGTTTGGCGTCGTTAGGGATGTAGATTAGGTCCTTCCACTTCACCAGTTCGTCCTTTCGCGTCCAGGGCGACTCAACCTTTTCGAGTCCTTCTTTCGCAAATCGTTCTAGTTTATATTGTAGTTTCTTAATGCGATCGAGGATACTCGTCGAGGCGACAGCCTTTATCTGAATCGGGGTGGAAGGGCGCTCAGCAGCCACGTTACCACCCTGATTAGGAAAAAGAGAATCGGGGAGCAAGATCTGTTGTTTGTTGTCGGTGTTCACCCCCTTCTCATAATCTGGCCTCCTGGACAGAGGATCTGCTGGGTTTGTCTTGCCCGGTCTATAGTTGAATGACAACTTATATTCCTGGACAATTTGTTGCCACCTCGCTTGGCGGCGGGAGAGGTCTTGTGGTTTTCGGAAGAACTCGAGGTTCTTATGATCTGTTAATACCTCGACCGGGTGGACTGCTTCGAGAAGGTATTGTCTCCACTCTTGGAGGGCGAAGATTACTGCTAACATTTCGAGGTCCGCGGCGTGATAGTTTCGCTCCGCGTCGTTGAGGGATCTCGAAATGAATGCCACAGGGTGCCACACCCCTTCTTGTTTTTGAGATAGGACCGCACCTACTCCGATTCCTGATCCGTCGGTTTCGATGCGGAATGGATCGGCGTCCGTTGGCATGGCGAGTGCGGGTGCTGTGGCAATTGTCTCTTTTAGCTGCTCGAAGGCTTTTTGGCAGTCTGGTGACCATTCGAAGTCTCGTTTTACCGAAGTGAGGCTACTCAGGGGTCGTGCGATTTGGGCGAAGTTCTTTACGAATCGCCGGTAGAAGTTTAGGAATCCTAAGAAACCTCGTAGAGTTTTCTTCGATGTGGGCCTCGGCCAGTCTTTGATTGCCGCTACCTTCTTTTCGTCCATTTTTACCTCGTTCTGCGATACGATGAGTCCTAGGAACTCTGTCTCTTGTACTTCGAAATCGCATTTGTCATGGCGGAGGTAGAGGTGGTGTTCCCGCAGGATTTGGAGTACCTCTCGTACTACCTTCCGGTGTTCCTCGAGGGTCTTGGTGAAGATCATGATGTCGTCTATGTAGACCACCACGACCCCTCGGTTGATTAGATCTCGGAACAACGAGTTCATCATTGTTTGGAAGGTGGCCGGGGAGTTGCACAGCCCGAAGAACATTACTAGCGGTTCGTAGAGGCCTCGATTTGTCCTAAATGCGGCCTTCCATTCGTCCCCTTCTGCCATCCGTACATTGTTATACCCCCATCTTACGTCAAATTTGGTGTAGTACTTGGCAGATTTGAGTTTATCCACCAACTCAGCGATCAGCGGGAGGGGGTATCGGTTTCGTCTGGTGACTTCATTTAGTTTCCGGTAGTCTTGTACGGGTCGGAGGCGGCCGTCCTTCTTTTTAATAAAGAAGAAGGCTGAGGCGAAGGGTGACTTGGATGGACGGATGCGTCCCGACTTCAGGTTTTCTTCGAGGAATTTGTCTAGCTCCTCTTGTTCCCCGGGGTTCAATGGATAAACCTTGCAGTCTACCGTATGATCCCCTGGTAGGAGCTCAATGGCGTGATCCCACGGTCGTCTCGGGGGAAGCTCGTCGAAGCTTTCCTTGGCGAATACGTCCGCGTAATCGTGCACGTATTTGGGTGCTGCTTCCTCGAAGGTCTTTTTCTTTTTGGTTACGAAGTCTCGGGCCGCTATATCCGTGGCTGTATTGCGGAGGTAGCTCTCCGTGTCAAGTTTGAACAGCCGGTCTCCATCGTGCGGGATGAATTCGGCGTCCTCCTCGTCGTCGTCGTCGCAGCTCTCTAGATGGGGCATGTGGTCTTCCTCGCATCGGAATTGGATCCGTCCCGTTTTCCAATCTATGTTGGGGTTGTGGGCTTTTAGCCAATCGTGGCCCAGGAAGACGGTGTTGGGTCCTAGGTTGGTAACGGCGAGGGCTAGCTGCTCCTTGTGGTCTCTGATTTGCATTTCGACGATGACAAACTTCTCGATCTTTCCCGATTGATTTAGGGATCCGTCGGCGTTGTACACGGACATGGGTCGTGGGAGAGCGTGGGTTACTACCCCCTTCTCAGCCACGAACTTCTCGTGTATTGACGACCCGGTACATCCGGAGTCGATCAGCGCTTTGACTTCGGCGCTCGTTCCGTCGGACATCCTTAGGGTTACGGGTATTTCGAGAGAGTTTCGTTCCTTTCGGACCGATGCCTTCTTATACTTGGGGGGCCTCTGGAGGTCCCGCAAGGTCCAGTGTGCATCGGAGTCGCTCATTTCTTTTAGATCTTTGAGTAGATCGGGGGTTACTTCCGCTTTCCTGGATTCGTGGACAAACGACCTTAGGTGTCCCAGGTTTCTGGCTGTGTCGGGGTTCTCCGTTTGAGCCTTCATCCATCTGATGGTCCAGGGGTCTACGGTGTTCATCCAGTAGTGGTCCGAGGTTCTACTCCTTCGGTTCTTGGCGGAAGGGCGCTCAGCAGCCTCATTACCGCCTACCTTGGAGGTCCCGGTACTACCGAATCCTTTGTTGGCTCGCTGGGTTTTATCGAGCGACTCCACCTCTATCACCGGGGGTGTTGATATTTTTTCAAGGATTAGTTGGGCCACCCGCTCGCCTGCCTTAGCTACGAATTCTTCCTCAGAGAAGTTGAACAACAGTATTTTTACCTCTCCTCTGTAATCGCTGTCTATTACCCCCGCCCCTGTGGTCAACTTCTTCTTTACTGCCAGCCCGCTTCTTGGTGCGATCCGGCCATAGTGGCCTGGTGGGATTTCCATGGATAGCCCTGTTGCTATAAGAGCTTGTCCTTTGGCTGGGACTACCGTCTCCTCAGAGGCGTACAGATCGTACCCGGCCGCACCCGGGGATCCTCGCACTGGGAGCGGTATTTCCTTGTTAGATCTCGCGACTTTTAACGTGGTTGAGGGAAGATTTACTCGGGCGATTTTATCAGTCTGGTCATGGCGCGACAAAATTGTATAACGATTGCTCTGTTGTACATTTACAAGCGACGATGACTTATGTGGTACAGTAGGGCGACTGGTGTCTACTGTACTGACTGAAAACCCGATCCAGAGTCCTTATTCTCTTCGACGATCTCGGTGATGGTGGCCTGAGGTTCCTGCTCAGGTAATTCGGCTGCATTCATCAGGGCACGGATTTGAGAAAACTGTTGAGGGGAAATGACCTGCCCGTTCCATTCTACTGCTCGCGCTCTCGGGCCACGCGGACGCGGGGGGTGCTCTTGGCAGGGCCAAGGCTTACCACACCTTCGGCATATTCCAGCAGCACGTGCCTTATCGAGCTCCATAGGAGCTCCACGTCCTGGGAACACACCTGGCGCGTTCGGGTGGGGGGCTGCGGTGGCAGTGGGAGGAGGTCCGGCCGGCGGAGTGTACTGCATAAGAGGTCGACGCGGGATGAAGCGTTGGGGTGTAGGGTTAGGGCGAGCCATCTGGTTCCTTTCGCCCCTCTCCCTGAGTATCTCCTGAGTTTTTTGAAGGGCTTCCTCCCATTCGTATAAATCTTCGGAGTCAATCAGGGCGTGATTGTTATCTTCCGCGTGGTTCACTAGTACCTGCCGCGCACATCGGCGAATTTGATCCACCAGCGAACGCCCATTCGCGATGGTATCGTATTCTGCCTCGTCTGCGTACTGGTACAACTTTGTGAAGAAGTCCTCGACCGAGTCGTTTCCTTGTCGAAGAGCGAAGAGTTTAGTCTGGGCCTTTCGTTTTAGGCCGGCTGGTTGGAACGCTCGTTTAAGGTTTGCTTCGAAGGTTCCGAACTCCTGGAGCTCATCGATCCTGCGTCTGATCTGGAGATCTGCCCACCGCCCAGCGGGGTTCTCTCCTTTCATGTACGATGTGGTGATGAGGATCTTCTGACGGGAGGATGGTTCGTTTTCGAAGCCCCTCATGTAGACAGTTACCTGCCTCCACCATGACTGGAACTTCTCCTTGTCGCCCGCGTAGAAGTCGGGTTTGGCGTAAATAGACTTGCCGAGTTTTTTATCTCCCTCGGCCTTCGAGCGGATTGGTTCGTGGGGGCGGAAAGGGACACCAGGTGGCTGTCCTTCACTGGATGGGGACGACGGAGGCGGGTCACCTCCTGGTGGTGGTTTCGCCTTTGGGATCCCCGTTGGCGATCGGCGGAGGTGGAGAGGCGGGATGGGCTTGTCAGGGAACTCTCTGGCGTATCTGTACCTCCAACTGAGATACTCGAAGTCGAGGTGGGCTTGGTCTGCCTGCTCGTCCGTGAAAGTGGGTAGGGGCTCGGAGGGTGGTAGCAGGGGACGGACGTGCGGAGGGCGTATCAGCGCGGGTTTAGCTGTTGGAGTCTTACTCGTCCCTTCCATTGGTACGTCCTCCAGGGCTTGGGTGAGCCCTTGCATGGAAAACGAAGAGACCCGTTCCGGCTGCGGGGATTGGACCTCAATTCGGGAAGGGGGGCGTGCGTATGGGGAAGGGGTCCCTGTTTTAGACATATCGAGGCGGGCGGCGGAGAGTGTTTTTTGGGCGTAAGTAAGGAAGACCTTCTGGGCCTTCGATTCCGACTCTGATGAGGTCGACGGGGTACCAGCGGACGATCCTGAGCCCCTTCTTATAGAGGACCCGGGCTTTCAAATGAGCTGGTGGTAGTCTCCGTACGGGTGTCCCACTGGTCCCGCGCTGCTTGCAAGATAGTGGCGTCGTTGTAACGGCGGAGGGCGGGGATAAGGTCTTGTAGGATTTGGATGACAACCCTAACTGGGTTTTGACGAAGGCGACGGAGGATTTGACACAGATTGCTAAAAAAAGGAGCCTCTGGATCTCCAGCGGCAGACGGTAGTTGACTCGAGCAGGGAAGGAACCGGAAGAGCTTTTACTATAGCTCAAGGGAATACTGCCCTCGTCAGTCGTGACGTCACAGGTGATCACGAGAACCTGGGTTCACCGGCGTAGAACCAACACGGACCGCTAGGCACTCAGCGGACGACGGGGGCTAGTGCACTATGCCCGGTAGCAACTTTATCCGTATTTAGACGG
>JBBPQZ010001133.1:0-10077 GCA_038092795.1 Boletus rubissimus | reverse complement strand
ACACCGATATTCAATATGGGCGCAAACGTTTCCGTGCTCCAGATGGTGTCCGTTGGATTCACAGATTTAGGAATCGCGATCGTAGGCTGTACAAAGTTCCCCTGGCGAAGACCATCCTGATTATATCGCTGTCCACCTGTCAATATCTGGGCACCCTTCTCTCGAAGGCGCTCAACAGCGTTGGAATAGATTCCGACTGCGGCGCTGGTATGCAAGGGCCCAAGCAGCGTGTTTCCGTCGAGGGGGTCTCCAACTCTCACAGAAGCATAAAGTTTCTGGAGTGCATCAAGGAAACGCGGGGCGATATCGCGATGAAGAAACAGTCTCCTTGTCGATGTGCAGCGTTGCCCTGCAGTGCCCACGGCACCAAAAAAGACCGCGGGCACAGCCATGGATAAATCTGCATCAGGCATGATGATTGAAGCTGTTTGACGATTGTAAGCCAAAAAGAGAAACTGGGTATCTCGGGTCAATCAAGATAGACCCAAAATCCATACCATTATTTCCTCCCAACTCTAGAATTGTCTTCCCAAAACGAGACTGAACAGCCCTGCCGACCATACGGCCAACAGCTTCGCTGCCAGTGAATGACACTAGAAATGACACGGTTAATATAAAGGAGATGCCGGGGTCATGGACACCTAACCTAATGGGATATGCGCACTATTTACAACAGCCTCACCGAGGTCCTTGCCTCCGGTAACAAGGGCAGACGCAGCGCCTGGAATCCCATTGCGTTCTAATACGTCAGCAATTATCTTTGTTACGGCGATAGCGCAGAGGGGTGTAGTAGGCGAAGGCTTCCAAACATTTGCATTTCCAGCTGCAAAAGACAGAGAGAAGTTCCTGGGCGGAGGCGGTGATAAGATCCAACTGTATGCGCAAGAGGTAACTCCAAACACGTACCACCCGTAGACGGCGACAGGGAAATTGAATGCTGTTAAAACACCGACGACGCCGAGAGGATTTGGCACTATATGTAGAAGAGAGTTAACCAAACGAAGCGACCAAAGAGGAAAAGGCCATTGAGAATGAGCTAACCTTCCAGAATAGTGTGACCAGGGCGTTCTGATGCCACCACCCTGCCATTCATCATTCGCGACAAGCCGACAGCATAGTCACACTGTAAGACCGAATGGTTCAGTAAACTGTTGGGGTCATCATAGCATGCTCCGACGTACAATATCCACGAATTCTTGTACTTCACCGATGCCTTCTGTCTTGATCTTACCCATCTCGAGGGATACAAGTGCACCAAGCGCATCCCGCTAAAAAGCCGTAACGGTGAGTAACGGAATGGGCAACAGTCGACGCGACTCACCTTGGCCGCGAGGGCCTCTCGGAGCTGTCTCAGCACGTCTCCACGCTGTGGAGCGGGTAACTTCCTGAGAAATAAAGATGCTTCTTTGGACTTGTCCAGGGCTTCATGCAGTTCGCGTGGTGAGGCCTACTCCGGAATCAACTCGGCAGCGGTGATAGTGGAATGAAGAGAACGTACCGACTGGACACGTGCCAAGACTTCACCGGTGGTTGGACAGACGCTCTCAAGAATGTCACCGGTTCCTCCCCATCTTCCGTCATACACTCCTGGGACCTCCGTCGTGAAGGGTATGTCCAAAGCGCCAAGAATAGTAGAGGCCCTTGCCGACGAGTATCGGACACTAGACCTGCTGGCGGGACGGCCACAGCGGAGAGATACGACTGCGTTTCGTGACAGCATAAAGGCAGAGAGTCAAAGGGATTATTCAGCGGTCCGCAGTAGTGCTAGCGTAGGTCGTCCATGCATGATCCGAACCTAATTACATAGTCTAGGTACAGCCACATGTTGGAACGGGAACTTCGCCATCACGAAGGGCGAATTTTGAGTTGTCCTCCTTCCCGTGCACGGCCTGCGGCACACCAAAAGTAAGTTCAGTTCCAGCTCTCGTATTCTAGTAATTACACCGCTCGGCCGCCTGGAAAGGGCTGGAATATGCTTCTCGCTGTGCCCGGGGTCTAGGGGGCCCATTTCGGATCTGATCTTCGTTGCGATGATGCGGAATCTCTATCAACCGTAACCTGCTGACAGGGGCACCCCAGCGTGGAAAGCACAGAAAACAATCATCCCAGGCTACCCCTTGCTGCACCTCTCACCCTTGTGCCACTAGTTCGGCGGTCCCTGCCGGACCTCCCCCTCGGAGGTCCAAGGCTAGGATACTAGGGCACTTTGCGTTATCGCACAACAATTTTCGAGGCATTACGAAAAGAAAAGGAATATATGCTTCTTGGGATGAGATGACCGCAAAGCCAGCTGGCGTTAACTTGTTCTTTGCCGCAGCTCCTCCTTTTGTTTCGCTTCTCCTCTCTGTGGGCGCATCAGACTTGTCTGATTCAAATCCACTAGCTCAGCCTCCATCACAGTGAATGTGTCGTCCATTTCACAATCCGGTCGTGCCTGGTCCTGACTCAAACTCTGGATTTCCTAGCTGGGCTGGTCAACGGACTGTTGTGGCATCGTCATGACTTGGTCATTAATTACTAATTACAACCTCTCAAAGATCTCAAGGTCTGCCATATACCTGTCACAGCTAGCGTGGCTTTCCGTCTTGTGTTGTTTACCCATCCTCGTCTACCCAGTCAGTCTGCCGCGACCCTTTCGATGGGAAATGGGGCCTCGGTATACAATGAATGTTCCCAAGGTGTTAGTACTACGGACCGGTGCGAAGAACTTCTGAGGCAAGATCTTCCTCTCTCAACAGAATAGAGGGACGTGATGACGGTATGACGTAAAGTGCATCATTGCACTGTGGGTGTCCATGCAACCATCGGTGAGAACTGTAGAAATGGTTTGAGGGGAACGGGATTGACAAGGCTCTCTTTATCTGACTTGTCCAGAGACTCTATTCGCAGCCCTCCTCCCGCCAGTAACAACAACCATTGTTCCCAGAATGTATGCAAGTTTATTGTACTAACTTGAAGATTCATTCTCGAGCTCTTGATCCTCGGACAATGTCAGCGGCTCCGGATCCGATAGTTTCCACGCACCTCAGTCCCTGATAGTTCGTCTGCGTAAGGAGGAGAAAAAATAAGATGAGTGCCCAAATACCTGAGGGTTGCTTTGTTGCAGGCCAATCGGCCAAGTCCGACACGGAGATGAAGCTTAACTTTTGGTTCGGCATATCTCTTCTGATGGGTACGAGATGCTGCACACACACATATATATATCTGCATCGGGCACCTGAGAAAGACCTACACACCGTGTCGGCCTCCGCCTGCAAATCTACCCCACCTGCTCCATGGGGCTTCCACTGGCCTCCGCATATCTCGGGAATTGATGATGGTATCGTCCCACGTCTCCCCCGTTGGCTTTGTCGACGGCCGCAAGGCGCATGTGGTTGAAGCCCATAATTGCGGATCGCGATTCCGATATCGGTATCATTACCAGTCTGACACCTGACGTTTGCGTCCGCGGGAAGGCACCGAATAGTGCCCGCCAGCCGGTCTGGCCCGATGTATCTGGGGAAGGTGGTTGAGCTCCGGACAGACTGTTGATGGTAACTTAAAGTGCTAAGCCACTAGTAGGGTATCAGTTTTCCATGACAGAGGTACGTGTGTGTTCGTGAGGAGCGTGGTTCTGTATGCAATACTATGTCTCCAAGTGAGTTGTTTTCGTGTACTATGACTTCGAGTGACATTTCAGGTCTAGTCAAAGCCACAGTGCAAGTAGGGATTAAGCCTGAGAACACCCTAAGAAAGTTGCGCAGTCTGTTAACTTCGAAGCCCCGCAAAGACATGAAATTCTTAATTTGTTGTTCAGAACTTTTGGACTCAACGCAACCAACAACGACATACATCGCATCCCTATAGGCCGGAGAAAAAGGACGGTTCAGCGTCAATCTCATTCCGCCCTCTCTTTTTCTTTCCCGCCAACGAATCACCCCCCTTTCTTTTCCTTTTCTTTTCCTTGGGCGCATCAGAATCGGAATCCTGTGGTTCATCCCCTGGCTTAGCTTCCAGTGCCTCACGAGTGCTATCGGCATGTGCCTGGTCTTCATCACCAGTGTCGTCCCCATCTGGATAAATTTCTTCGTTGACGGGGGCGGGCGCATCGGGCTCTTGGTCGCCATCGCCATCCTCGTCCTCGAAAACATCCTTGAGATCTGTCATCTTGAGCGTATCCTCGTGTCCCGCACTGCCTATCCATCTTCCTTCACCGTTTTGGTCGACTACTATCCTTTCGATGGGAAACGACCCGTGATCGGCAACGACACCAAGGAGTTTGGTAGGAAATAACTGCACAGCCCGTAGAAGACCATCTGACGATCCTGTAAGAATAGTGGAATGGGAGGATGGATATGAGGACGGTAGGGCACAGAGCGCATCAATAGATTGTGGGTGTCTACAAAAGCTGAGATGAGAAACAGCAGATGGATTTTTCAGCGTCGTGACCCACCCGGGAACTCTGTCGACACAGTCACCCCATCCTTGACTACGATTGAATATAGAAAGGATTCCCAATTGTGTACCAACGACAACCTTTGTCCCACTACAAGTCCCAGAAAGGAAGTCCACGAGTCCAACATAGGGCGGATGAAGGAGGTACTTACTTTCTTATAGCAACGATGGACAGCAACTCGTCCTCCTGATCTTCGGACCGGGCAAGCGGTTCTGATTTCTTTCCACGTACATCCATCACTGACAGTGTGCCATCTGCGCTTTGTGTTGGGAGAACGGGACAAAAATAAGTGAACAGTGGAGAGAGCAGTTGTTATGGGCTGAATAACTACCTTGTGGATACGAGCTGCTTTTCGTCGCCGAGCCATAAAAAGTCGGAGATGAAATCAAAGTGGTGGGTATACCGACGTATTTCCTGTGGTCTTCGCGGGTCCCAAAGCTAGGGTGACACGTGTGTATTGGCGGGCGTCGCTCACATGGAAGGAGACAGACCTTGATCACACCGTCGTCATCGCCGGTGCAAAACATGTTGGGGAGGAGATGTTTCATGCGATTCACAGGTGAGCTACTCAGCCACTGGCGATGTCAAGGGACGACCGGGCGCTGCGAGGGTGAGGTACTAACTCGTGCGCATCTTTGCGTGTGTCAGATATTGTGCCTGTGGATGTGTCGATGGTGCTATGTGTGTCGGGGATTGGCAACGCCCGATCAAGGAGGACAAACGTACAAGATGGACTTGGCCTTTCCTGCGGCAAAGAGATGGGAGCCGTCTTGGTCGGTGGCAAGACACCGACAAGAGCGCTTGGAGGGCCTGAGTGAGAAAGTTTGGTGGTGCTGACCTTGCTCGTCGTATTGGAACGCCTTTACCGAGCCGTTGAGGAGGCCGGTGTATACGGTCGTGTTCGAAGGATGAAAAGCAAGGTCGAATATCTGTGAACCGACTGGAATATCTGGCATCGTAATTATTGATGGTGGCAAGTAGAAATAGCTGGGCGTTGCCGAGTGCGGTGTCAGCGCAACCGATGCTCTGGCTGTCTCTCTGTTTCCTCTCTCTCCTCATCCATGGGCGTTTCGTGACCGATGCGTCCAATCTTTTTCTGCTTTCTCTTCTTCTTCTTCTTCCTCGTCGTCGTCCTCGCTCACTCCGTCGCCCTCCACCGCGACGTTCTCTCCACCCGATACCCCAGGTCCCTCATTGGCGCTCGTGCTTGGGGTGCACCCCCACCTTCAAAGCACACCCTCGGTGACGATGCTGAAGACGTAAAGCTCATCGACATCGTCCTCGTCGCTTCCATCGACGGCAGCTTCCATGCCGTCAATCGTACGTCCGGTCAACGGCTATGGTCCATGTCCGCCGCAGCCAGCGATATCCCCTCCAGTCTCGCCCCGCTCGTCCGCACTAAGCACGCTACCATTGACTACGACCTGACTGACGACGACGACGCTCACCAGGAGCTCTACATCATCGAGCCCCAGACCGGTGACATATATGTCATGGCAACTCCTACCAGTCCGTTGCAGCCCCTCTCCGTCTCCATGTCACAGCTCGTCGAATTGTCTCCTTTTAAATTCGACAGAGAGGATGACGAACGAGTATTCGTTGGCAAGAAAGAGACCTCCCTCTTGTCTATCGAACTAGAAACCGGCAAGGTCAAGACGATTAATGCCGAATGTCCCTGGAACCCTTTTGAGGACCTCACTCAGAAAGACGAGGTCGACTTGGATGAACTCGAGGATTATCTGTCAAAGAACGACGAATCTATCCCCGCAGAGGTCTTTGTCGGCCGTACAGGTGAGCCCTTCGAATGGATCAAACAGCTCAGTTTCAGAATGCGGTCGAAAAGATTATCATGTCGCCATCTACACTCGCTCCCCATCTGGACGTAGGCTACCAGTCCACAATCTCTCTTTTTCTTCCTATGGGCCCAACATGCAGGACAATGCCGCCCAAACTGCCTACCGTCGCACTCCGGACAACATCTACATCGAGTCCCTACCCAACGGCCAAATCATGTCATTTAAAGCACGAGATAGCAATTCAATAGACCCATACATGCGGCGAGAATCTCAAATTTTGTGGGCTTTGACCTTTGACAGTCCAATGTAAGCGATCCCTTTTTGGTGCATTCTGGCGTAGTCCCTGATTGCTGTGACTCTCTCGTAGCGTGGCAGTCTTTGATGTTCTCTCAAGTTCTAGTCGGTCGGAGCCGTTTGTACTCATGCAGCCTCGCCCGCCAATCTCAGATGTTCTCCGGGGCTTTGACGAGTCCTCTGCAGCGTCAATTTATGATCCAGACACGGCTTATGTTGGTCTCGTGGAGGAAACAAATTCACTTTTCGTCATGGGTAACGACCACTTCCCGCTGATCGCTTTCGGGGACACCGAATACAACATCAACTCCCGTGCCATTGACCCACCACCCTCTACCATTCCCCGCACAGACCTCCCAGATAGAGTCGATGCTATTACAAAACGTCGCAAGCTCAGAGAACTGTGTGCTGAATCACCCTTTGACACACGGTGTTTGACTGGAAAACGTCCCTTGGATGCATCCTCCCTCCATTCGAGACAACTCCCCGGCGTCCCTTCCGCTGAGCTGCCACCCGAGATCGACTCGGCACGAAACAACGCTATCGATTCAGCAGAATCCCTCCCGGATATCCCTGATACCACTAATAATCTGTCTACGGCCGTACCTTCGTGGACGTCTGTCGCGAGTGTCATAGGGGAAAGTTTCAAAACGTCCGCCGCCCTTGGTACTGTCCTTCTTGCGATGGTCTTTGGATCGACCTGGGTATTCAGAGACATGCTTCCCCTTGACAAACTATACCCATGGCCTCGGAGTGCATCAATTCCATCCTCCATTACATCTCAACCCCCCGCTATGCTAGTGCCCCCGTCGGTACACAACAGCGAAAGTCATGATATGACAACCCCTCCACCATCATTACCGTTAGATGTCGGGACACCTCCATCCACCCTTACACCTGTTTCACCAGATTCTGTAGGTCGATTGACAGATTCGCCCACTCTCCCGAAGGTAATCTTAGACTCACTTGGGGTACCTACCGTCGACGACGTCGAGGAGAGCGAAGAAGGGGACGTTGCTGATGCAACACCCAAAAAGCGGAAGGTTCACAGACGGCGTAGAGGAAAGAAGGGAAAG
This sequence comes from Boletus rubissimus, assembly GCA_038092795.1. Lineage (NCBI taxonomy): Eukaryota > Fungi > Basidiomycota > Agaricomycetes > Boletales > Boletaceae > Lanmaoa > Lanmaoa rubissima. The sequence goes on along the minus strand of JBBPQZ010001133.1, from coordinate 2,476 downwards.
GGAAACAACTCCACGGCTGCAGGTACTGTTGATGATACCGAAGGAGAGAAGGACGCTGAGGGTGTTGTGGGATCGAAAGAGGACGGTGGTGGGAGCGCAGGCGAGGAAAACCCAAGGCATCCCCGTTCGGCAACGTTGGTTGTTCAGTCGACACCCCAGCCCACCGCGCCTTCGCTCATCGTATCCGATACAGTTCTCGGTGAGTTTCCATTCTTTTCCGGCGGGTTTAACTGGTTTGGAGTGGCTGACTGTTGCGTATTCCCCAGGATTCGGTTCGCATGGGACAGTGGTATACCAAGGTTCTCTCCAAGGGCGTGCAGTGGCCGTCAAACGCCTCCTTCAGGACTTTGTCACGCTTGCTGCACGCGAGGTTAGCATTCTACAGGAATCAGATGACCACCCCAACGTCATCCGATACTACTATCAAGAATCTCAGGGCAACTTCCTCTATATCGCTCTCGAACTGTGTCCCGCCTCGCTCGCGGATGTGATTGAGTCCCCAGATCAACACCTGGAAATCGTTGCAATCTTTGACCCTAAACGAGCGCTTCGGCAGATCACGTCGGGATTACGCCATCTCCACTCACTCAAAATCATACATCGTGATATCAAGCCTCACAATATCCTCATCTCGGGTCCTAAAAACGGTGTAACTGGGAAGGACGGTGGAAGGAGAATGTTGATATCCGATTTTGGGCTTTGTAAGAAGCTTGAAGTCGATCAGACAAGCTTCACGCCAACCGCACAGGGTGCACAAGCCGCTGGTACGGTGGGCTGGAGAGCTCCCGAGCTTCTACGTGGCGATGTGAAACTCGACGATTCACTGAATGATGACGGGTCACAATCATCCATGGACAGTACAGGCACCGTCGTCAACGGGGGGTCATCCACCCCCAGATCAACGATGCGTCTGACGAAAGCTGTTGATCTTTTCGCATTGGGGTGTCTGTTCTACTACGTTCTCACGAACGGGTCACATCCGTTTGGGGGCAAATTTGAGCGGGAGGTAAATATCATCAAAAACGTAAAAAGCTTGGATGGCTTGGAGAGGTTTGGGGAGGAGGGCTCAGAAGCTGTTGACCTGATAGGAAGGATGCTTGATCCAGAGGCTTCTCGTCGGTAAGCTGGACCTACCTTTGTGTACGCTCTTACTTCTGACTCGACTCTTTCTTGTGGTTCGCCTTACACAGACCCGACACTACATCCTGTCTCGTACATCCCTTCTTCTGGGATCCAGCGCGCCGATTAAATTTCCTCCAGGATGCATCAGATCGCTTTGAGATCATGTGTCGAGACCCTCGGGACCAGAGCCTCGTTGTGCTCGAGACGGGCTCGTTTGATATCGTGGGACACGATTGGCATGCAAGGCTCGACAGAGTCTTTATCGAAAACTTGGGCAAATTCCGCAAATATGACGGAAAGAGCGTACAAGATCTGCTGAGGGCCTTGAGGAACAAGGTAAGCCTTTCGCGCATTTCATCCATTCGTTCAAGGCCCCTCATGCATGGCGTGGACACCGCAGAAACATCACTATCAAGACCTTCCCGACCACGTGAAGCGCACGCTGGGACCGATGCCCGAAGGCTTCCTGAGTTACTTCACCAAACGATTTCCGCGGTTATTCATGCACGTTCATGGCGTCATTTCCGACACGCATCTGCATACGGAGTCCATGTTTAGGGCGTACTTTGACCTGATCGAATCCTGATCGATGTCATCCTCTGACGTCTATTTCCTCCGCACGAGGTCCGTCGTCTTTCCCGCCACGTTTGACTGTCACCTGTTATGTGGCGTTTTTTTTCTTGGTTTTTCGTTGACTCGCACTTCAAACTTGTCCCATATGTATGTCTACGTATGAATATCATATTGTACCGGACGTTCAGCGGTCCCATCGATCTATTCGGTTTTGCCGCTGACTCGAGATATCCATATCTGCTCTTGCACCAACACCCTGCATACTCTTCTTCTTTGGCGCCGTTTTTTTTACTTGCTAACTTAATGTACTGTGACCACGTCGACAACTACCACCTAGCTTGGATCTGTATTTCTATGCTACCCAGGTTCTTCATTCGCTTTCCGTTTTCTTCTCGCTAGACATGATTTCGGCAATACACCAGGTAACGAGGGTATGGGAATGTGATTCAGTGAAGGCTCCGTGGTCCAGACTACGAAAACACACTCGTCTGGATCATCATCTATAATACCCAGTACAGTCTGCACCACGTCTGTATAGTACAATTAGTTCCGAGTCCCGTTATGCCTGTTTCCGCTGCAGACTCTTGGGTAGCGCTTTCTTCCACGGTAAGAAATCCCGTCCCTGCATGTATGGTTGCAACACTTTGGGTATCACGAGGCCCTGTTCGAACAACGCCGTGATCAGTCAACGCAAAAAGAAGAAACTGGGGGGTTAGCAACGTACATCAGGTGTCTGATAATTCTCGACGAGACAACACAGCGCGCGTTCGGTGGCACACAT
>JBBPQZ010001132.1:0-10078 GCA_038092795.1 Boletus rubissimus | reverse complement strand
TACTCAGCATTCTCTTGGCATTTGTAAGCGATTTGTAAGCTAGCACAGCCTAGCACAGCCACTGTAAATATCTATATAAGGAGAGCCTTTCAGGCCACAAGAAGCAGATTTAAGATCCACAGATTTTGATCTCACTGAGATTCTCATCTACAGAGATTTGATCTCACAGAGGAGTTCTCTCTTAAAGAGACTTTCTCACCCCATTCAGGAGTTCCCTCCACAGGTAACCCACAGAGGGCCTAGTGCAGGACAATTCCTTAGCTTTAGTACTACTAGATAGTTTGTTAGGAGCAAAAGACTTGTACCCAAGAAGGGACAAGTGAAATAGGACACCTTTAGGGAGAAAACCCTTCATAGGGCAACTAAAGGGAATAGATCCCCAACAGCCTAGACTACTAGTGCCAAGCACATCTGCTATATCAGCTGACTAAGCCACCTAAAGGGATAAGTGCTAGTCTTGCCTGACCTGAAATTTCATCTCCTTAGTTGCACAATAAAGATTGAGTTACTAAAACCTTTCTGAGTGAACTAAGTGAAGCCTAGTCTGAATTCCAGCAAAGCCTGGAATATATCTACACCTCTATATCTTAGCATATCCACAGATCACTGCTAATGTCTTTATATTCTTGCAACCCCTTGATTACTAATACCAACAGGTACTAGGAAACTAACTCTTGGCAACTTTACTAAAAGTTCAGCCAATATATCTCTTGCACAACAAATGCAACAACACTGTAGTCTAGCAACCTACTGTTGTCTAGCCCCAATACTAGTGCATGACCACTAGAAGATCATAATACTAACCAGACCATCAGTCGAACCCATTTCAATTACTCCAGTCCATATACATTTGTAGAGGATTGGCGAACAAACCACATACTGTCCACACTAAGTTTATCACTGAATTTCTCTAGTAGATCTAGATACTGAATTCATCTAGGAGATATTTATCCCTAGCTTATAGTATAACATCTGTGGGTAGATAAGGCATAAGTCTGGGGAACTTTGTTTTAATTCCATTGCATTTGCCTATAAAGAAAACAGCATCTTCTCCACACTATCATAACCCTAGGTTTTCCTCCTTGACCCTGTGACATAATCTTGCCCTTACCGCATGCCCTTAGCCCTAGGTAGTATAAGTAGGAGTTAGATACCACTTGTATTACTTAGTTTTGGAATTCTTAGTTCCCCTTCGCTTTTAGGATTAGAACCCTGTCCGTTGCCCTTCGACCTCACTTCCATCTGCCTCTCTTGGTTGTGTCGTCTTGTTTTTGACCTGCATTCATTGTGGGTTAGAGGTAGGTCATAACAGAAGATATGAAATATACGGTAGGAGAGAGAGAGGGTGGGCAAAAGCCTGCAGGGCTTTCCGGCCTAAAGCACTATCTGAAATCCAGGGAGGAGCGAGCTGTGAACCCTTGTGTAAGGAGGCTGCGATGCGCAAGGTGAAGCTCAACCCCTGTGAGAAGGAGCAGTGCGTACTGTTATGTGGGTTTAGTGGACTGGGGGCATTGTGTGGGGGGTCAGTCTCTCTATTATGTCAGAGCGTTCAACTAGGTATGGGGATAGGATGAGTGCATGTTTCCTCAGGTATTTGGTGAACAATTCCTCCGACCATTGTCCCATGGTTTTTACGACGTCAAAAGGGGTGCCTAGTAGGAGGTAATGGAGGGTGCCTCCAATGTGTAGACTGTGTCCTTTGATTTCTGGGAGCGTGTATTGCGAGGTGAGCTGCTGGATGTGTTTCATGACTTCCATTTTCGTAAGTGGGCGCATGCCTGTCTTCAGGTGTTTCCAAGCGAAGAGGTGGTTGTTGAGACCTGGGTTGTTGATGTGGAGGTGGTTGTCTAGCCATCCAATCGGGTCTGTGAGGTGATCTAGGTGGGCGCATTGGGTGGATTCGCCGTTAGTTGGGGAGCATTTTGTGGCGAGGATATGGAATGAGAGGATATACGTGCCATTGAGATCTAAGGTCTTCATATAGTGGGCACAAGTGATGTGCTTTTTGGATTGGAATTTTGAAATCGCTGGGACGGTGAACTCCCCAAGGTGAGAGACAGTGTAGAAGGTGATGACGATGCAGGCGAAGATGGTGGCATCATGTGGCTGATCTACGTTGAGGTATGTAAGGAACTATAGGAGCAGCGTGCGTTCTACTGGTATGCATGGGGGGCACTTGGAAGAGGTTGAGGCAAGGCGGTATCCTCCTTGTAGGATGGAGGAGAGTTGGTTTTGGTCTACATTCCATGGTTGTCTGTGGAGAAGGTGCCAGGCACGGACTCCTGCAGTGAAGTTGGAGAGTGCAGAGCCTGAATAGGTGCCTGCACAACTGGCTATGAACGCTACAATTAGGGAGGAAGATGCGGGGGAACGGTCTAGTTCTGGGACATTGTTGAAGTCAAAGAATGTGTGGAAGATGAGGAGGGAGTAGCCATAGGTTTCTTTGGTGTGTTCTGTCCAGGAGGTGGATATTACAGTCATTATTCTGTCGAACTGTTGTTCAAATATGGTGCTGGGGGGGTTGGGACCGTTGGTAGTGGTGTCTGGGGCAAGGAAGATTCTGGTGGAGGTGGAGGTGGAGGTGGGGATCCATAGACACAGGCGGTCTCTGGCGAAGCAGTGAGGGCAAAGGGAGAAGGGTTTTGGCTGTAGTTGCGGGTTGTAGGGGTGGGAATGGGGAGGGGGCAGGTTTCGCTTATGGTGGATGATGCAGTGATGGAGGAGGCTACGTTGGAAATGGAAGAGTCAAATCTCGGTTCATGGATGAGTTTGCATGAGGGCTTCCCGGATGAGGTCATCCTCGATTTCTGTTTGGGCACATGCTCGTTGGTAGGCTGAGTGGGTGCGTTCTGCTCGAGGGAGAGCAGAGGGCTGGGGGGGACGTATGTTGGGTTTGGGGCATTAGGGGGAAGATTGGTGATGTCGATAATGAATGGAATGAGGGGGGGAAGGAGGGGAATGCGCAGAAGGAGGAGGTCGCGTGAAGGGTAGATGCCTCTGGATGGTTTGTCGGCTGGGTTGGACGCACTGGATATGTACTCTGTGTGAACTTCAAGGATGTTATTGGCTTGAGTGAGGAAGGAGTGTATTCGTTTGAAGATGTTGTTGGTCTCCGTGTTGCAGTGACGGTTGTTCCACCAGCCTTCAATGACTTCTGTGTTGTCTTCAAACGTGATGATATTGGTCCGTTGAGTGACCACAAGGTCGAGGGTGCGGATGAGGAGTTCGAAGCCGACCGCTTCGGCCCAGCTGATGTTGCAGGTGGATTCTCGCAATGTTTGCCATCCCGGGATGAGTCTCTATGCTCACCAGAGGGGGCCAACTGTGATGCCGATGCCAACACCAGAGCTTGCATCTGAGAATGCTAGGTGGTTGGCGAAGGAGGAAGGGGGTTTTATGGGGCGTTGGACATTGCCTTGCTTGAGCCTCGATGTTCACCATGCAATATCGTTATTGATCACTTTGATGGGTCGGTGTGGCATGAAGGGGTGGCTGGAACAGACTCTGAGCATGCGCTCAAGGCCTGTTAGATAGGCACAGCCATGGGGTATTAGTGACGCCGCATGGAGGAGCTTGCCGTAAAGGAGTTGTACATCTTTGAGGACGTGGGTGGGGTGGGAGTTCCAATCATGGATGGCTCGTAGGTATTTGTCTACTTTACCTGGTGTGAGGGATATGACTCGGTTCTGGAGGTCCCATTTGAAGCCTATGTAAATTGTTGATGTGTCGAAAGGTTGGTCTTTGGTGGCCTCCCAAGGGATGCCAAGGGAGGCTGAGGCAGCATCAATGTTATGTAGGTTGTATGTAAAGAGAGCGTCATGGCTAGATCTTGGGGATTGTGCCAATAGGTCTTTTATGGGAAAGGAATAGTCTTCGTTGAATTCTTCTTGGAGACCGTTGCAGATGTCTGATCTGGAGAACCAGATGCGGCTGCCGCCCCATTTCATGCTGCTGTTGGACACGATGTCATTGTGCCATTGGTTTCGGGTCGTGTTGTATTGGGGTAGGTGGTGCTTTTGAATATGTACGAAGATGTGATCGTCGACCCATTTGTCTAGCGGGCCGATGCCAAGGGATCGCATGATTTCAGTGCCGGCATCTGCTACTGTGCCATACATTCCCACCGAGGGAGTGGCACCGAAAGCCATGCAGGAATCAATGTAAAATTGATCGTTCCTTGCACATACTACGGCTGATGGCCATTGAGACAGGTGGAGAGGTATGGTGTGGTAGGCCTCTGCTACGTCTCTTGTTGCCACTTCGGAGCCTGGGGGGAGATGGGAGATTAGGAGGTAAACTACGGAGAATTTACCCCATGAGGCCAGAAAGTCATTTGGATTAATAAATGAGTTAATAGAGGGGTTGGGAAAAAGGGGGAGGAGGAAGATGGGGTATGAGAAAATTTGTACTAGTCTGTATTTGCCGGGGCAGCCCAGTTTGGGAATGATGGAAATGGAGAATGTTTGGAATGGACCGATTAGGGAGGTAAGGAGTTGTGCTGGGAATGGTCCTATGTAGCAAGATTTATTAATTTCCTTGTCCAGAATTTTAGAGAATTCGTCGTAGTAAAGGTCAATGGATTGTTTATTAAAGAAAGTTTATACATGCAGAATGAGTGGAAAGTTGATAATGAAACCCTTACAAAAACCTATGGGAATATGCACAAAATGTGGCAGGAGATTAGCTGAACAGAGGGAGGCCTCCCATGCATCAGGTTGGTACAGGGTTGTTGGAGAGTGGGTCTTGAGCATGAGGACATCTGTGAGCGCCATGGGAGGGAGAACCGCATCCTGAGCAGTTGTGGAGGGGGTGGTGTTGGTGGGAACACACGTCAGGCCATTGCTACAAGGCACAGAGTTGGTGATTGTCTTTTTTGGCAAAGATACCAGATTTCTTTCAGTACGCGTAGGTGTTGTGTTTGTTATCCCAGATTTGGGGTGCAGCGCAGGAGTTGAGGTTGTATCTGTGTCTTCTGAGGCATACGGTGCAGATGGAGAGTATGAATGCAATGAATTCTTTGGTTGTGGTACAAAAGGAACGCTGTTTCTTTGACATATAGTCCTGGGGGGAACATGATGGGGAGATGGGGCATTTGGAGGAGCTAACCGATCTGGCGTGGGCCGAGCCCTGTGCTGTTTGTGCCACCACAAGAGCATTGAGCTGCTTGGATAGTTTGGAGTACCAATTAGTGATCTGATTGGTGGTGGTGTGGGTGTGAGGTCATATGGGTTCAGTGATGATGTGTGGCAGGATGTATGATAGACAGTGACATGGTGTGTGGATGGTGTGTGTGGTGCAGTGACGTGGTTTGGGCGTATGGTGGTAACCAGTGGATGCAGAGAGTGTGGTGCGTAGCGTATATATGGGAGGGGTTGGGCGGAGGTGGGTATTGTTAGTGTTCTGGATGTTCTGGGATGAATGATGAGCTTACCTCTTGGATGTATTTCGCTTGTTGCTTGTCTGCAGAGTCCTTAAGGTCGTTAAGGGTTGTGAGGAGGGTGGTGTAACAACATGAAACTTTCGTTGCTTCCGAACCCTAGCCTAGGGTTCCCTCTCTGGTCTTAGCTAGCTCTTTAGCTAACCCCTTGCCAACCTCTTCATCTTAGCTAGGCCTTGGCAACCCTTAGCTAACCTTTCGCCTGCCAAGTCCCTATTTATCAAGTCTCCTAGACATGTAGCTGCTACGTGCTCCGTTCAAGTCTTAGTATCTTATCTTATCTTGGCCAGTGCTGCTATCCGTCTCACACCTGTATCTTATCAGTAGCGCCTCAGGCTATTGTTCTGCTCCATCATCGGCCTCTCTTGTGGCCTCTCCTCTAGCCGACATCGCCTCCAGATCTAGGCTCATCTTTCCCTCAACCCACGCCTCGTTTTCCGTTTCTATTTATATTATACATAGATCATATCTCACATGCATCAGTTCTCATTCCCAATTGCATCTCCATCTCTCTGTCTTTATCTATACGGACACTACCCCGATACATTGGCGATCTTATGGATCTCCCCGATAGTATCTTCCATTCATATCATGATCGCTCCTCATGTACATTCCCCAGATCCTGGTTCCGTGCCCTAGCCCTTTATTCTAGGTCACATACATCATACCCTCAACCCACGGTTAGTAACCCTTTACCTTAGTACCCTCTACCCCATGGTCTATGCATAGTAGTCAGTAGTATATACAGTGACTCCAAAAACTGTTCCAATATTTTGTAGTTTTCAAGTGTGTGTGGAATAGCAATTGTAGGCGTGGAAACCCTGCTTAGTGTTGGTGGGAACATGTGACGTACAAACCCCTGGCTACCTGCTGACCTAATACTCATGTGATTCGGCTCAGGGGCCACTAAGATACACCTATTTTAAAACAGGGACACCATTGGAACAGTTTTAGAGCTTTTAATATGATTCATAAAATTTCAGTAAAACAAAGGGATAGCTGTTGTTATTTGGTGCTACAAACAAAGACACACATATAAATACAATGTCTAAGCTTGAAATAAGTCTTACACTTCTTTGCTCTCAACTACTACCATTATGAGATCTCTTTCTGCTACTCAAAAGAGCACTATCCTCTCTCTGCTTGATTCTGACCATTCTATTCGCTCTATTGTATCCAGAACTGGTGTAGGCATTGCCACCATCTCCAGACTTCGTTCCAAGGAGCGTTCCAACCTTCAAAAGTCTTCTAGAGGTCGTCCATCCAAGCTTTCCCCCACAGATATTTATCATGCTCAGCATCTTATCATCTCTGGCAAAGCTGAGACTGCTGTTCAGGTGACCAAAACACTTTCCAATATCATCAACCAGCCTCTATCTGCTAACACAGTCCGCCTTCACTTGAAAAAGTCTGGTATGAAGGCTGTAGTTAAGTCCAAACACTCTCTTTTTTCTTCTAAACATCGCAAGGCCCATTTGGATTTTGCCTATGCCCATAAAGATTGGACTATGGATGATTGGAAGAGGGTAGTATGGTCTGATAAAACCAAAATCAATCGTCTAGGGTCAGATGGATGCAAATGGGTGTGGAAAAAGGCAGATGAGGGGCTTAGTAACAGGTTGGTAGAGGAAACTGTTAAGTTTGGAGGTGGTTCTGTGATGATGTGGGGGTGTATGACTTGGCAGGGAGTTGGCTATGCTGCCAAGATTGATGGTAGGATGGATGGTGACCTTTACCTTCAGATTTTGAAGAATGAGCTGTTGAATACTTTGCAATATTATGGTCTTAATCCTCCTGACATTATCTTTCAGCAGGACAATGACTTCAAGCACACCTGTAGAAAGGTGAAGGGATGGCTAGAGGAGCAGGATTTTAGAACTATGGTGTGGCCTGCACAGTCTCCTAACCTAAACCCTATTGAGCATCTATGGAGTTATTTGAAAAGGAGGCTTGCAGCTCATGAAAAGCCCTCTAGTGGGATTTATGAGTTGTGGGATAGGATTCAGGAAGATTGGGAGAAAATATCAGTTGAGGAGTGTCAGAAGTTGATTGAGAGCATGTCTAGAAGGATTCAGGCAGTGCTCAAAGCCAAAGGAGGATATACTAAGTACTGATATATATCAAATACCCTATTTATTTCAAAAGCTCTAAAACTGTTCCAATGGTGTCCCTGTTTTAAAATGGGTGTATCTCAGTGGCCCCTGAGCTGAATCACATGAGTATTAGGTCAGCAGGTAGCCAGGGGTTTGTACGTCACATGTTCCCACCAACACTAAGCAGGGTTCCCATGCCTACAACTGCTATTCCACACACACTCGAAAACTACAAAACATTGGAACGGTTTTTGGAGTCACTGTATGTACCTTACGTTTGGAATTCCCATATTGTTGTCCTCTTTGCTTAGGGCTGAAGGCCATAGCATTGGTGGGATATTTGGGCTTTGGCGTTAGAGATCTTTAGGGTCTTTCAGGTGGTTTTGCTGATTTGGGCCAGGCTGAATGCATTCGGTGACCTGATTGTTTTGTGCCAGTTGAGGTGCTGTTGTCCTTGGTAGACAAGGAGCACTCTCTGTTGGCATGCAATGTGCAAGTATCGCCATGGGTGTTTCTCAATGCTTCCCCAGAAGACAATGAACATTGCAACATGAGAGAAGTCCCAATTGAAGTAGCGCATTGCTTTAATCATGCAAATGGCTGCTTGTCCGAATTGTTTGAAGGAGAGGTCTTCGTCAGGAATAGGAGAGAGTTTGCTGTGAGTGGAGGTGGAAGGTATGAAAGCAGGTGTGCCTTCATCCAAGGTGATGAGGGAGAGGGAGGCATCATCTGTGATGTTGGCTTTGATGTGGTCGGCGGCGTCGAGTTCTTCGTTGGTCCAGTACCATAGCTCTACAAACTGGTGGCTCTTTAGTTTGCGAAGGGCTGCCTGAGCCGGGACGATGACTGGTTCCAAGGGTACTGGGTGGTCTGGGATGGGAGTGAATTTAGATTTGTTCTTCTTTCGTTCTTCCCAGAGAGCTTGGGCTTCATTCTCTTCCTCTTGTTGGCATAGTTGCTCTTCTCGCTCTTGCTCCTCAGCTCAGGCGACAACAGCTTCTTGTTTGAGGCATTCTCTTGCAAGTCGTTCCTTTTCTTTGGTAGCGCAGTGAATCGCTCTGAGTGAGGTGACAGCTAAAACAGCTGTGAGGCCAGCATCAACGAGTTCTTGACGTTCTCTGTTGAAGAGAGGTCCTTCGAAGTCCAGCTCATTGGGGTTGTTGTTGGTGATAGGGTCCATGAGGCAAAAGAGTGCGAAAAGCGATGATGGAGAGAAAAGACTACAACAGATCTACGGAGTCACGAGGTGGGCAGAGAGAAAGAAGACATGCCACCTCGCTGACTCATACACGGACTATATTCTAGGAGCACCTCGTAACTCGGCTAACCTAGAATGCCCTTAGCATCTTATTTCGGGTTAGCTCAGGCTGAACCAGTTTTAGCGCAGCGGTGACCCTGGATCTCCTTTTTTTGGTTGGCTATCCTCCAATCACAGCTCTCAAATGGTCGGGGGTAACGTTATACACTGCGTTGCAGATGTGACTTGGCCCAGCTTACTTACATTACTCAGGGTACCTTCAACATGAAACTTGCACGCAGGTCTCCGTTTCATACTGATCATAGTATGTTCCCCATGCGTACACATCGAAGCCGGAAAGTTTCAACATCTTCACTGTGGGATTATCCTCTGACCTGTTGCGCAACTTGCGGCGGCCAGTCAATCGCCGCAGTGACTCAACGAGATGTGTGGCGTTTAGTCACCAAGCATGATTATCAGATTACTATAAAGACGGTAAGGTATAAGCCACTGAGGGCTGGCGAGCGTCAAGCTTTCTACCTCGCTTCACCCTATTTTTCCACTTTCAACGTCGCGGACCGACATGCCTCTATCGACCAGGGCCAGTGTATGTACGGACGCTGTCAGAAACGAAAAGGATGTCAGCATCATCGTCGATGGTGCCAGGGATGTTGTGGAACTCAGTCCTGCAGAGCGCGCTAGGCTCCTGCGGAAAATAGATTGGCATCTGCTGCCTCTAGTTTCATTGCTATACCTTCTTTCGTTCCTGTGAGTTTTCATGAACGTCTAGCCCGCCTGAGGTCTGACCGGTGTTTTGCTCCGGGCCAGAGATCGCTCGAATGTCGGCAAGTATCGTCCTATATCTTTACGTCGGGTCACGGGTCTTACGCCATCTCCCAGGCAATGCTAAAGTCGCGGGTATGTCGACTGACCTGAACCTCGTTGGGCTCAGGTATAACATTGCTGCTGCTGTCTTCTTCGTGCGGAATTCTCGCCTTGCATTTTTGAACTATGACCAATGATATCTCAGGTTCTATATACTCTCGCTGAAGTCCCGTCGTAAGCCGTTGCGGCATATTCTCATTCTGCGAGATAACCTTCGTACAGAAATATCATCCTCAAGCTCTTTCGACCATCCAGATGGAGTATGACAATCATTCTTCTCACGTATCTTTCCTCCTCTGACCGGACTTACCACTGTAGTACCTACAATTATGGTCACATGGGGTCTGATCATGACACTCATGTGCCTTGTGGATACCTATCAAGGGCTTCTTGCGTATGGATTCGCAATATTTATGGCCCACCTCA
>JBBPQZ010001131.1:0-10087 GCA_038092795.1 Boletus rubissimus | reverse complement strand
GCTCGGGTCCCAGAGCTAAGGGAACTAGAGGTACTACCACTTGACGGTAGCGAGACCAGCACTCGCCCCACGCTGTTTGTATACGGTCGTCCGCCGTCATAAATACGGATAATGTTGCTGTCGGGCATAGAGCACTAGCCCCCGTTGTCTGTTGAGTGCCTAACAGTCCGTGGTGGTACTACGCCGGTGTACCCAGGTTCACATGATCACCTGTGACGTCACGTCTAACGCGGATAGTATTTCCGTACGCCGTAGCCAGGCGGATCCGGTCTCCCCCATCTTTGACTTCTCTTACGTAGTATTCTGGATTCTAGTTTAGGTCGCTGCGGCCACCTCCATCATTGTATTCGGAGAAGGAGATATTACCTCTGCTCCAAGAAGTATTTCCTTAGGCAGCAAGTTTGTAGGTTGCCCAGAGTGTGGTTGGAAAAGTCCACACAGTAAGCAACTGAAAGAAGATGCTTTCAAGATTCCTCCCCGATCCTGTACCCACAAGGTCTATTGGCCTTCCCATGATAAACAGTGCACCGAGCACCACTCCTTTTCCTTTGAATGCTTCGGTGTAGAACACTTCCACTCATACCTCCGCCCTACCCGCTATCTCCATCCCGTAATCAAATATGTCGGCATCGGTGGACTTAGACGATCTCGTTGCAAGGTTGTCTGCTCTAAACGTCAACCAAGAAAAGAACAACGTAACAAAGAAGATCGCCGACCCCGATAAATGGGATGGTGATCGATCCACCTTTCGTCTCTGGTGGGTCAAGTTGCGTCTTTGGGTAGATGCCCAAACGTGGAAGTCGGACAAGCTGAGGTGCATCGCTGTCCTTTCACGGTTCGAGAAGAAAGCGGACAGTTTCGCCCAGCTCATGCTGGAGAAATACCTCGATGATGAAGAAACCGAGGTGAAGAACGCGCAGGATGTCGTTATCGGCACCAAAGGAGATTCGGCTTGGCCAAGTTGGTCCAGGCTCCAAAAGGAGATCAAAAGTTATTTCCGAATTGATGTACTCACCCACGAGTCGCTTCGGAAGTTAGAAGATCTTCGACAAAACGGTCACCCGATCGATCTCTTCCTGCAACGTTTCGAGGTGCTTCAGAACGAGGCAAACATCGAGGACTATCACGCCAATACGCTCTTCAAAAAGGCGGTTGACTACTGCATTTATGAAAGAGTCCGGATGAACCATCCCGGATTAGAGTTCGGAATCGAAGAGCTCAAAGAAAATTATCGAGCTGTCGGTCGAGCTTATGAGCAAATGGCGATAGAGCGTGGTCCCCCCTCAAACTCCCAATTCGTCCCATGGCCTCAGGGTCGTTATCAATATCCGCCTCCTTCTCAACCTCCCCCCCCTCAACATCTGCAGTTTACGGCGGTAGGAACCCAACCGGGTCGCGGCACTCCCATGGAGATAAGCGTGCAGCAAGCTGCACCAACAAGGCCTGACACGAGAACATGCTTCTTGTGTAATCTCCCTGGGCATATCAAGCCCGACTGCCCCAAGAACCCTTACCATCGTCTGCCCTATCCTCCCCAACAGCGTCAGCAGGTCGTGTGGGATTACGACCAGGGAACTTACATCCCGGTCCCCGAATTTTCCCAGGCGCATGTAGCGCAACAATTCATCTCCCGTCCCCTCCCCATTCCCCCAGTTACGGCACCGGTAGTAGCAACGGCCGCCCAACAGTTCGTCTCGGATGAAGCCGAGGCTTATTATAGGGACAAGTTTGAAGTCAAAGCCAAGCAACATGCGGCAGAGGCTTTAAAAGGATGCAGCACGTAGGAGTAGAGGGTTCCTCCGTGCACGGACCTATTTCATCTCCGTCTTCTTCTTTTTCTTCTTGTTCTGATTCTGATTTCCCCATTTCTGATTTGTCATCTGTATTACATCGTATTTCTGCTTCTTCCGTGAGAGCGTCTCAATTGAGCGTGGCACCGTGTTATGAACTACCGCCGAAGTGTCTGATCACTTCCACAAGGCTCAAACGTATGCTCGCAGAGTACACGACTCCTGGCTCAATGAAGAGGGTATGTGGGTCCTTTCCGTTCAACACAGGCTACAATGACCAGATGGCCAAGGCAATGCCTATAGTGGTAAACAAAGTGGATTAGACTGGGGTTGCCAGTCGCAAAGTACTACCTTATATATGTTACAGGCGCACGCACAGACCATGCTATGCGTGGGATGATTTACCATAAATAGACTAAGTGATCTCACAGGTGTGAGAAAAGAAGCGATGGAGATTAAAGGGGCTGTGTGAGAAGAGCGGAAATTAAAAGGGCAAGGTCACCTCGTGGTATGACGTCATTGGTTCTAGACCTGGTCATGTGAGGGTTACCACGGTCACGTGCACAGATCACATGACTGGAAAAGAAAAGAAGACAAGGATAAAAAGTTTTGAAAATGTTCGTATTATAACAGATAGCTGCCAAGTGTACGCCCTCACGAAGGGAAAGTCAAAAGCACCGGCAGGAAAACTCCTCCCTCTACCTGTGGCTAAAAAACCATGGGAAGATCTCTTGGTTGATTTTATTACGGGATTACCCAAATCACATTCTTTTATGGCTATTTGCGTGGTAGTGGACCACTTCTCCAAAGAAGTTGTGTTTATTCCCACTTATGATACATGTTCTTCTTTGGACCTTGTGAAATTATTTAGAGATCATGTTTGGTGTAGTCATGGACTCCCTTCTATGCTGGTTTCTGATCGCAGTCCCCAATTTGTGTCCACTTTTACCAAGGAACTCTGTAAACTCCTTGGTATTTCTCAAAAGATTTCCACAGCCTATCATCCCCAAACCGATGGCCAAACTGAGCGTGTTAACTGAGATCTCAAACAATATCTCCGTGCTTACATTGGAAAGAAGCAGCACAAATGGGCTGACTGGCTCAAAATGGCCCAATTCTCACATAATAATACTGTCACCACTGCTACTGGTTCTATCCTGTTCAACGTCACACGTAACTACACCCCTCGCATGGGCTTTGAAGGGAGATTAGTTGGATTCGCAGGAGAAATGGGTCGTTCTCACAAGGAGATAGAAGCAGCACTCAAAAATACACGAGATCGCATGATTGCTTCTACAGAGAAAAGTTTCTGAAGCCCTGGAGTATTTTATTGGCCAGCAGGTCTGGTTATCTACCGATAAACTTAAACTTCCTTATATGGCAAAGAAATTAACCCAAAAGTGGATTGGACCCTACGCTATCACCGCGGTCCTCCCTAACGCTGTAACGCTTAAACTCCCCAATGCTGTATGCATTCATCCCACAGTCAACATCTCTCACATAAAGCCTTATCGGGAAACGTTATCTGGACAACCCAAAGTCCAGCCCGATGCGATCAAAGTTGATCAAGAAGGGGAAGAGCAATTTGAAGTGGACTACATAGCTTTATCTCGCCTCAAAAATAGGAAGTTAGAATATCTGGTACATTGGAGAGAATATAATGAAACAGATCGTACATGGGAATCATCAGATATCATTAACACTGCCCCTCTGGCAGTTGCTGATTTCCACAAATCTAATCCCTCTGCTCCTCGTAAACTCTGTGGTCTCACGGCATCTTCCTTCACCTCTCTCTTCTCTCCTTTCGAGAATTTTACAGTCACTGAACCAACCACAACTCGCCTGGAATTCGAGTCATAAAAAGGGGGTAGTGTTATAATATGAACATTTTCAAACATTTTATCCTTGTCATCTTTTCTTTCTCAGTCATGTGATTTGTGCATGTGACCGTGGTAACCCTCACATAACCAGGTCTAGAACTAATGATGTCATACCATGAGGTGACCTTGCCCTTTTAATTTCTGCTCTTCTCACATAGCCCTTTTAATCTCTGTTATCTTTCTCTCACGACTGTGAGATCACTTAGTCTATTTATGGTACTTCCTCTCACGCATAGCATGGTCTGTGCACGTGCCTGTAATATATATAAAGTAGCACATTGCAACTGGAATCCCTAATCTAATCCATTTTGTTCACCACAATAGTCATTGCCTTGGTCTTCTGGCCATTGTAGACTGTGTTGAGTGGAGAAGACTCATATACCCTCTATCTTGAGCCAGGAGTCGTGTACCCTGCAAGCATCGTCTGAGCCTTGTGGAGTGACTAGACATTTAACCATGATAAGTCATAACAGTCTTCCTGGAACACAATTGGCTAAAAGCCTACAACCCAAGTATAGATTGGAAGACAGGACAAATTGTCTTCTGATATAAGGAAGATCATATGCCTCACTTGGAAAGCTGTGATGACGATGACAAAGAGAACACCAAATTCATCCCACACGATGGAGACCGGTTGTTCAAACTCAACACAGAGAGTTACTTCCATAACACGGCAACGGATATAGCAGCCTGAGACTTCACAACAAAGAAAAAGAAGACCTTCGAGAAAGCAGCTCCCAAATACGTACACAACTATGCCAACATATTCGCCAAGGAGAGTTTCAACGAACTCCCTCTGAGGTGACTATGGGACCATGCCATCAAACTCCTACCAAGGGACCACATGGTGGACTGCAAGGTCTATCTGTTGAACCCAGGGGAGCAAGATGAATTGGACAAATTCCTCAAAGAAAACTTGAAGTCGGGTTGCATCCACCCCTCCAAATCACCCTTCGCATTAGCTTTTTTCTTTATTAAGAAGAAGGACAGCTGCCTCCATCCAGTACAGGATTATCAGAAGCTAAACGATGTCATGAGACACAACTGATACCCACTCCCCCTGATTGCTGAATTGGTAAACAAGCTCAAATCTGCCAAGTACTATACCAAATTTGATGTGAGGTGGGGATACAATAATGTGCAAATGGCCAAAGAAGACAAATGGAAGGCCATGTTTAGAACAAACCGAGGACTCTTCGAGCCACTGGTAATGTTCTTCGGGTTATGCAACTCCCCCGCCACCTTTCAGATGATGATGAACTCTCTATTCTGAGATCTGATCAATCAAGAAGTCGTGGTGGTCTACATAGATGACATCATGATCTTCACCAAGACCCTCAAGGAATACCACAGGGTGGTACGAGAGGTGTTAGAAATTCTGCGGAACAACTACCTGTACCTCCAACATGATAAATGCGACTTTGAGATCCAGGAAATGGAGTTCCTAGGACTAGTGGTATTCCAGGATAGAGTCAAAATGGATGAAAAGAAAGTGGTGGCGATCAAAGACTGGCCAGTACCAATGTTCAAGAAGACCCTAAGAGGCTTCCTGGGGTTCCTAAACTTCTACCAGTGATTCATAAAGAACTTCGCCCAAATCACCCGCCCCCTGAGTAGCCTCATGTTGGTGAAACGAGACTTCAAGTGGACACCCACATGCCAACAAGCCTTCAAACAACTCAAACAAACAATATCAATGGCACCAGCGTTGGCAATGCCCACGGACACCAACCTCTTCTGTATCGAGACAGACAGATCAGGAATCAGGGTAGGAGCCGTCCTATCTCAGAAACAAGAAGGAACATGGCACCCGGTGGCATTCATCTCAAGATCCCTCAACAACATGGAGTGAAACTACCATGCTGCAGACCTCGAAATGTTAGCTGTAATCTTTACCCTCCAAAAATGGTGACAATATCTCCTTGAGGCAGTCCACCCTGTGGAAGTGTTAATGGATCATAAGAACCTAGAGTTCTTCCGAAAGCCCCAGGACCTCTCCCGCCGTCAAGCCAGATGGCAACAAATCGTCCAGGAATATAAGTTGTCTTTCAACTATAGATCTGGTAAAACAAACCCAGCAGATCCTCTATCTAGGAGGCCAGATTATAAGAAGGGGGTAAACACTGACAACAAACAGCAGATCCTACTATCTAATTTCCTTTTCACGACTGAAGGTGGCTACGAGGCTGCAGAGTGCCCTTCCACCCCAGTCCAAATAAAGGCTATCGCCTTGACGAGCATCCTCGACCGCGTTAAGAAGCTACAGTATAAGCTAGAACACTTCGTGAAAGAGGATCTTGAAAAGGTTGAGTCACCCTGGATGAGAAAGGATGAGCTGGTGAGGTGGAAAGACCTCATCTACATCCCAAATGATGCCAAACTTAGGAAAGACATCATCAAGGCCAATCATGATCACCCAATCTTGGGCCACCCCAGAGTCAGATGAACCTGAGACCTGATTATGAGCAAATACTACTGGCCCTCCCTGAGAAGGGATGTAGAAGAATACATAAGGGGTTGCAATGCATGTCAAAAGGTCAAACCAAAAACCACCACAACAACAATGCCACTATACCCGAACAAAATCCCGTCAGCACCATGGAAAATCATCTCAGTAGATCTAATCGGACCCCTACCACAATCACAAGGGAAAAACACCATCCTAGTAGTGGTTGACCAATTCTTCAAGATGATCCACCTGATCCCCACATCTGATACCATCACCTCGCAAGGGGTAGCAATGGCCTTCTGAGACCACATGTTTAAACTACACAAAACCCTCCGAAAGGTGATATCAGACCAAGGACCCCAATTCATGTCATTGTTCATGTGGAACCTATACACCCTCCTGAAAATTGAAGCCAACCCATCTATGGTGTACCACCCTCAGATGGACAGGCAGACAGAACGGATCAATCAGGAGGTGGAAAAATATTTATGAATCTACATAAACCACCGACAGATGGATTGGGTAGATTGGCTAGCGATAGTGGAATTTGCACACAATTCCCAAACAACCAGCACCATAGGAGTATCCCCTTTTATCCTCAACTTCAGCCAACAACCCACCATTCTGGCCAAGAAAACCGAGGTCCAAAACAAGTCCGTGACAATGTTTGTAGAACAAATGAAGTCCAATTATGAGATGGTAAAGAAAGTATTGGAGAAAGCCATGAAGTTGATAAAAAAGTCACATGATCAGAAAGCCAGGAAGGTGGAAGAATACCAACTGGGCCAGAGGGTCCTCCTAGAAGTAAAAAACATCAAAACCGACCAACCAACAAAAAAACTTGATAACAAGTGATATGGGCCATTCAAGGTGAAGGCTAAGGTAGGGGTGGCAGCCTACAAATTAGAGCTGCCAAAAACATGGAAAGGAATCCACCTAGTGTTCAATGAATCCCTTCTCATGCCCTACATAATGGAGACCTACCCAAGCCAGACCAAGCTGAAACCACCTCCTCTAATCATCATCCAATAAAAGGAGGAATACGAAGTGCAAGAGGTCGTAGACTCACAAAGGAAGCAAAACAAAACTGAATACTTGGTGCACTAGAAGGACTACCCATGTGAGGAATGCACGTGGGAACCTAAGACAAACCTAACCCATGCCACCAAAAAAATCAAAAACTTCCACTAGAGACACCCTGAAGCCATCCACGCATTTTGAGGTAATGCAGCTGCTGTGCGCCCTTCCTCGGAACCATGTGATTGCCCCCTCTGCACGAAACAAACCTCCCTCTTCTCGGACAACAACTTCAGGTCCTTTGCCACATTACTTAATCGCCTTCCCAATTCCCTATTCGAAATACCCACACTACAAGCGGAACCAAAGCTCACCAGTATTCTGATCCATCGGGAGTTCGATCATGAGAAGGGGGCAATGAGATGAAATAAGGCCCTGGTCATGTCAACGTTCTAGAAGATACTCCTATGACACCCCTGTTCTTCTTCAATGGTTTTTCCTTCACTAGTCATGTGGACTTACGACACCAAAATTCAATGCATCTGCTTGGGTGCAGGATCTTATCTTATCTTATCTTATCTTATCCCACCATGCTAGATCCATTAATCTCGCCCCCACCACTCATCTGCTTAGTTCCTTACCTTATTTTCCATGACGCCACCCTCTGAATATTCCAGAACATTCTATGACGTCACATTACATAATCACTCTAGTACATTCCATGCTGGCCCTAAAACATGGTCCATGCACACGTAGCAGTAGTATATAAAGTAGTCGATCCCTCACATGTATTCCTTGGTTTCAGAATTCCATTTCTTTCACTCAAAAATCACACTTAGTGACTCTTGTGAATTCGTGGTCTTTTCAGTATTTGTACTAATGGACAGTTGCCATACTCCAACACTCCCTCTCAAGCTGAGCAGAGGCCAAGTCCTTTGGTGTAGAGCATATGTGGCTGACGAGATAGGGCTTTAGTGAGGATGTTAGCGGTCATCTTGTTTGTAGGGCAATATACAAGTGTTACCCAACCAAGCCAGATTGATCCTCTCATATGGAGATTTTTAAGGTTGA
Organism: Boletus rubissimus; assembly: GCA_038092795.1. Classification (NCBI taxonomy): domain Eukaryota; kingdom Fungi; phylum Basidiomycota; class Agaricomycetes; order Boletales; family Boletaceae; genus Lanmaoa; species Lanmaoa rubissima. Next base: position 1,880 of record JBBPQZ010001131.1, on the reverse strand, counting down.
GGTACTTAGCTCGTTTGTGAAATTGGGCGTTGGTTACGATAGTGATTGCAGATTTGTTATTGTTGTACAATATTGTGGCTTTCTTTGGTTCGTAGCCTATCTCTTTGTAGAGATTTTGTAGCCATATGATATCCTTTTCGGCGCATGCCATTGAATTGAATTCAGCTTCTGCGGTCGAGAGCATGGGAGTGAGTTCCTTCTTCAAGCCCCATGTGATAGCACCGCCGTTCAGGATAAATACATTACTGCTTGTTGATGTTAGGTCATGGTTGCTGGCAAAACTCACATCAGCATATCCATGAAATTCACCATTTGCAGTCCCTTTTGTGTACATGATGCTGAGTTCCTTCGTTCCTCATAGATAATGCAGAACATGTTTAGCAGCAGTCCAATGTACCATATCCGGGTTACTATTGAAAGAACAAAGCTTATGCATGGCATATGTGATGTCAGGGCGAGTTCCGACGGCAGCATACATGAGGGATCCTGTAAGTAACACATAGTTCCCATATTGGGATGCTGGCTCAGTGCTCAATTCACAGGGTTCAAGTTTTGCGTTCAGATTGAGTGGAATAGATACAGCGTTACCATCATGCATTAGATATTTTTCGAGTAGGCTCTTAATGTATTGAGTTTGCCTTATGGTTAACATTTCCTGTTCTCGATCACATGTGAATTCCAGCCCAACGAGCTTATTTGGTTCACCGAGATTGGTGATATTGAATAGCTGTTTTAGGTTGTCCTTTAATTTGACCATCTTTTCTTTGCTATTTATGAATAATAAAAGGTCATCAACCCATACTGTGATGATTTCAATGGAGTTTCCTTTGCACCATATATAGATGCAAGGATCCATATATAGACATTTGAATCTGATCCCACTGAGTTTGGTATTGAGTTCCTTATTCCATTCCCAGCTAGATTGTTTGAGTCCGTATAGTGTTTTAATTAGGCAACATACTCAGGATGTTGTGTCACTGTAACCTTGGGGCTGATCCATATAGATAGTTTCTTTTAGCTTCCCATTTAGGTAAGCACCTTTTATATCCATCTGTTGAATTTTCCAATTCTCAGCCACAGCAAGTGCAAGAATCGTACATATTGTCTTGAGCCGCACTACCGGGGAAAACGTCTCATTAAAATTCATGCCAGGCATTTGGCTGAAACCTCTGGCAACTAGACAGGCTTTATACTTCTGTAAGTTTCCATCCTTATCATATTTTCTGACGAAGACCCATTTATTTGTTATAGGCTTTCAATCTTTGGGAGTGTCAACCAGCTCCCAGGTGCCCATGTGCTGCAGTGTCTCAAGCTCAGTTTGAATGGCTCTTTTCCATTTAGGCCATTCAAGTAAGTTCATCGCTTTTTTAAGCAATTTTGGATCTTTACCACTAATATTCGTTTCAGTGAATGCAGTATAGATCACAGTGGCCGCTGTTGACACTGACTCATTACAATCGTCACTATTGGTCTTTTCATCATCATTGTCATTATTGTCATGGTTGAGTCCAGGTATATCATCTTCGTCCTGAACTTCCTCTACTGATGCTCGGTGATGATCATCAGGCTTCTGATTGTCAGATCACATGTGATCGGGTACATTTGATACACATAGTGAGTCTCTCTGCTCATCCACCTGATGTTTCTCACTATTGTTTATAGACAATTGTATTTCTTGGTCATCTTGCTGACTTGGGCCAGACATTGTTTCATTTTCGGACACAGGTACGTCCGTTTTATCATCTCTTTGATATTTGCTGGCTCTTATATCAGCTTAATCAGTCAGATTCCGTTTCATACCAGTTTGGGCCTGAAAATTAGGCGCATTGGACTAAGGTTTGTCCTGTGTCCCCTGTATCCCTTCCTCCCCCTCAAACCAG
>JBBPQZ010001130.1:0-10094 GCA_038092795.1 Boletus rubissimus | reverse complement strand
CGCCCCGCATGGTCTGTGCGCGCGCCTGTATAGTATATAAGCTAGCACTTTGCGACTGGTAACCCCAGTCTAATCCACTTTGTTCACCACTATAGGCATTGCCTTTGCCTCTTGGTCATTGTAGCTTGTGTTGTTCGGAAAGGACCCCCATACCCTCATCCTTGAGCCAGAAGTCATGTACTCTGCGAGCAGATACCTGAGCCTTGTGAAGTGATCAGACTCTTTGGAGATAGTTCATAACACACGAGTTGCTTTGGAAATTAGAAGGTCTCCGACAAAATGACCACCCAATTGACCTCTTCCTTCAACGATTCGAGATTCTTCAGAACGAGGCAAACATTGAGGACTATCATACTATCACGCTCCTCAAAAAGGCAGTAGACTACCGCATCTATGAATGGGTTCGAATGAATCACCCGGGATTAGAATTTGGCATCGACAAGCTTAAGGAAAATTATAGAGCCGTCAGAAGAGCCTATGAGCAGATGGTGATAGAGCGTGGTCCTCCTGCAAATTCCTGTTTTGTTCCATGGTCTCAGGGCTGTTATCAATATCCGCCTCCTTTTCAGCCTCCTCTTCCTCAACGCCTACAATTTACGGCAACTGGAATTCAGCCAGGCCGTGGTGCCCCCATGAAGATAGATGTGCAGCAAGCTGCATCTGCAAGGCCAAACACTTGAACTTGCTTCTTGTGTAATCTCCCTGGGCATATCAAGCCTGATTGTCCTAAAAACCCGTATCATCGTCTGCCCCATCCTCCCCAGCAGCATCAGCAGGTCATTTGGGATTACAACCAAGGTACTTATGTACCTGTCCCTGAATATTCCCAGGCGCAAGTGGCACAACAAGTTGTCTCCTGTCCCCTCCTTATTCCCCTGGTTCCGGCACTGGTAGTAGCAATGGCCGCACAGCATTTTGTCTTGGAAGAAGCCAAGGCATATTACCATGACAAATTCGAAGTTGAAGCCAAGCAGCGTGTGGCCGAGGCTTTAAAAGAACACAGCACATAGGAGTAGAGGGTTCCTCTGTGCACAGACCTATTTCTTCTTCTTCTTCTTTTACGTCTTGTATAGATTCCAATTTTTCTATTTCTGATCTTTCTTCTGTATTACGTAGTTTGTCTGTTTCTTCTGTGAGAGCGTCTCAATTGAGCATGGCACCAGAATTAAATAATAGTGTGCTTAATTCTCTCCAAAAACAACAAAAATTTAGTTCTATTTATAAACCCCTCTCGTGTGTTATGACCTCCCAACATCGTGCAACAACATTGTCATTCAGTGGAGAGTTCTCGCTTGAGACTGTCATACGTTGCCAAAGGGATGGTCAATGGGAATGTCACCAGTTCAAAGCTCTCTTGGACTCTGGTGCTACCCACACTTTTATTGATCATGATTATGTTATTCGTCATGGAATTCCTTTCTTCACTCTTGATAACCCGATTAAGATACATAACGCTGATGGATCAGAAGGTGCTATTGGCCAAATCCAGCATGCAGTAATCCTGATTGTGGAAATTGCTGGACATTATGAAACTATAGATGCTTATATATCTAAACTTGGTACACATCGTATGATCATTGGGTATGACTGGCTTTTCTGCCATAATCCCAAGGTTGACTGGGTATAGAAAACTATTTCATTTCTGTGCTGCACTCAGTATTGCAAAATTATGGGAGCTGGTCCTCCTGCTTCTAATTATTTCAGACCAGATCCTTCTTTTTTATGTACTATCAAAGAAGAACTAAAAGATCAAGTCCCCAAGGTGTATCATGAGTTCCTTGAAGTCTTCTTGGAACAGAAATTCACAAGAATGCCATTATGAAAGCCTTGGGATCATGCTGTAGATCTCAAGCTGGACTTCGTTCCAAAGAAGGGTCAAGTAATTCCCCTGTCAGACATAGAAATGGACAAAGTTCATGCATTTATCGACAAGGAGCTCAAAAAAGGATATATTGCTCCTTCCAAATCACCTCAAACATCTCCTGTCTTCTTTATTCCAAAAAAGGACGGTGGGAAACAGATGGTTATCGATTATCGTTACCTCAATGAGGGTACCATCAAGAATTCCTATCTGCTTCTTCTGATCCCACAGCTCATAGATCGGCTAAAAAATGTTGACATGTTTACAGCCCTTGACTTACATTGGAGCTATAATAATATGCGGATCAAGGAAGGCAATGAATGGAAAGGTGCCTTCGTTACCCCAATTGGAGCATACGAACCCATGGTAATGTATTTTGGAATGACAAACTCCCCCCCTACCTTCCAACAAATGATGAATGATATATTTAACGACATGTATGCTATAGTCATTATCTATATTGATGATTGTATGATATTTATGTTGAAGAAGACTTGGGAAGAACACGAAAAGGTTGTAAAAGAGGTCCTACATTGTTTACGTGATAATGACCTTTATGTCAAACCCTCCAAGTATCATTTCTCGAAGGACAAGGTGGACTTTCTCGGTATGGTCATATCTAAAAAGGGGGTGGAAATGCAAGAAAAGAAAGTTGCTGGGGTATTAGAGTGGCTGGTTCCCACCAGGTTAAAACAGCTCCAAGGATTCCTTGGTCTTTGTAATTATTATAGGTGTTTCATTTTGGGCTTTGCCAAGATCGCATGTTCTTTGAACGATCTTACTAAGAAAGATGTTCTGTTCACATGGGGCCCCGATTAACAAACGGTGTTCAATGCCCTCAAAAAGAAGTTCATCACAGCCCCGCTTCTCACATATCCAAACCGGAACCAAGAAGTATGGGTTGAAACCGACGCCTCGGATATCACAACCGGAGCTGTGCTCTCAATCTTGTGTAATGATGGTAACTGGCATCCTATCGCCTTTATTTCCCATCCCTTTGATAGCGCAGAGCGCAACTATCCTATTTATGATAAAGAATTGCTTGCAGTAATCTGAGTGCTGGAAGAGTGGCGTCACTATCTTATTGGTCGTGAAAGATTCGAAATCTGGACTGATCACAAGAACTTGGAGTATTGGAAGAAACTGCAAACTCTTAGCGGTCAGCAGGCTTGTTGGTATCCTGTGCTCTAGGAATTCAACTATATATTTGTCTATAAACTGGGTTCTTCTAATGGCTGGGCCAATGCACTTTCTCATCGACCAGACCATGGTGAGGCTGTGCAGGATCATAACGCCAATATCACAGTCCTGCCTCCCATTGTTTTCATTAATTTGGTTTCCCTCTCTTCGGACTTTTTTTCGGAGTTGGAATCGGAGTCTGCTTCTCTCGGAGTGGATGCCATGAACAACTTCCTTTTCGACACTTCCATGAACATTTTCAAAAATGACAAAAACAAAGTTTTCATACCCCCTTCTTTACATACCCGTCTTCTTACTCTTTGTCATGATTCTCCTATAGCTGGTCATGGCGGACATTCTAAAACCATTTATACTCTCACTCATTACTTTTCATGGCCTGGTGTCACTAAAGACGTTAAAACATATGTAAACAACTGCCAAGTATGCACCCTCATGAAGGAAAAGTCAAAAGCACCAGTAGGAAAACTCCTTCCTTTGCCTGTGGCCAAAAAACCATGGGAAGATCTCTTGATAGATTTCATTACGGGATTACCCGAATCACATTCTTTCATGGCTATTTGTGTGGTAGTAGACCGCTTCTCCAAAGAAGTTGTGTTTATTCCCACTTACAATACATGTTCTTCTTTAGACTTAGCAAAATTATTTAGAGATCACGTTTGGTGTATACACGGACTTCCTTCTACACTAGTTTCCGATTGTGGTCCCCAATTTGTGTCTGCTTTTACCAAGGAACTCTGTAAACTCCTCAGTATCTCTCAAAAGATTTCCATGGCTTATCATCCACAAACTGATGGCCAAACGGAGCACGTTAATCGAGATCTAGAACAATATCTCCATGCTTACATAGGAAAAAAGCAACACGAATGGGCTAACTGGCTCAAAATGGCCCAATTCTCCCATAATAATACTGTCACCACTGCTACTGGTTCTATCCCTTTCAATATCACACATAATTCCGCCCCCCGCATGGGCTTTGAAGGGAGATTAGCTGGATTTGCAGGAGAAATAGGCCGTTCTCACAAGGAGATTGAAGAAGCACTTGAAAACACCCGAGATTGCATGATTGCTTCTGCAGAAAAAAGTTGTTCCAAAGCTTTGGAGTATTCTATTGGTCAGCATGTCTGGCTTTCTACGGATAAACTTAAACTTCCTTATACAGCAAAGAAATTGACCCAAAAATGGATTGGACCCTATGCCATTATCGCAGTCCTTCCTAATGCCGTCACACTTAAACTTCCCAATGCCGTTCACATTCATCCCATGGTTAATATCTCTCACGTAAAGCCATATCAGGAAACCTTACCAGGACAGCCTAAAGTCCGACCTGATGCGATTGAAGTAGACCAGGAAGGGAAAGAACAGTTCGAGGTGGACTACATAGCCTCATCTCACCTAAAAAGTAGGAAGTTAGAATATTTGGTACATTGGAGGAGATATGATGAAACCGATTGCACATGGGAATCTGCCGATATTATTAATACTGCCCCTCTGGCAGTTGCCGATTTCCACAAATCTAATCCCTCTGCTCCACATAAACTCTGCAGACTCACGGCTTCTTCTTTCACTTCTCTCTTTTCTCCTTTTGAGAACTTTACAGTCATGGAACCAACCATGACTAACCTGGAATTCAAGTCGTAAAAAGGGGGTAGTGTTATAATATGAACATTTTCAAACCTTTTTGGACTTGTACCTTTTCTTTTCTCAGTCATGTGATCTGTGCACGTAACTGTGGTAACCCTCACATGACCAGGTCTAGAACTAATGATGTCATACCATGAGGTGACCTTGCTCTTTTAATTTCCACTCTTCTCACACAGCCCCTTTAATTTCTGTTATCTCTCTCTCATGACTGTGGCATCACTTAGTCTATTTATGGTAATCTCTCCCACGCATAGCATGGTCTGTGCACGCGCCTGTACAGTATATAAAGTAGCACTCTGCGACTGGTATCCCCAGTCTAATCCATTTTGTTTACCACGCTAGTCATTGCCTTGACCATCTGGTCATTGTAGACTGTGTTGAGTGGAGAAAGACCCCCATACCCTCATCTTTGAGCCAGGGATCATGTATCCTGCAAAGCATCATCTGAGCCTTGTGGTTTGATTAGTCGTTCATGATAAAGTCATAACAATAGTGGTACTGAGTTTTGTCAGTAAAATGAAGCACTAATATTAGAGCCTAAGATGCAATCTCAAAAGAGTGATGGTTTGCAAACTTATTGACATAGAAGGATTTGAATGTGTTATACAAATGATGTGGCTTTATATCAAGTGGAACAGGGTGAGGACTGTAGACAGGTATTAGATGTGCTGTACAGTAAATCGAGTTGATGTGGATAATCACATAGTTGGGTGTATTATCAGGAAGAGTACTTGGGCAAACAATCCACATTCTGGTGAGCTCATCAGGCTCTTCACCATCCTTATCAAACCAGCATATAGCTGCACAAGGATAAGTAATGCCCTTATAGACAAAGGAGAAAAAACAAAAAACATAGGCAATCTCATACCCATCTATCCCATCTATATCTGGATCTGTTCTAACGAATACACAGTCATATCATGGGCCCTCACCCCACCACATTGGATAGGATCAGATATATTCCTTATGCATCCTGCTAGTTCCACATAAATTGCTGGGCACATAAAACCAGGATGATGCAGAATTAAACACAGACACTGGCCCATCATAGCAAGAAAGTTCAAAGTGTGGAACAGCCATAATGTCACACAGATCATCAAGGTTCAAGTGCTCAAATAGAAATTGTTGGAGGAGGATTATGAAGTTGGGAATGGTGAGCTCTATGGCTAATGTGCACACAGTCCTAGCATGCTTAGATTCTATATAGTCATGTTAGTTAAAATGATACCACAAATGATAGATATGCAAGAACATATGTCAATGTCATGATAGCTCAATATCTGCTGCAAGGACAGTTGTGCCATGGTCCACTTCCCTGTTCTTGTTGTCACCTGCAACACTCACAGAGGGGTGGTTTGGAACATCCTGTATGGTGCTGTCCATGGGAGTGGTGCCAGGGTCATTTGTGGATGTTGTTACAACTTTTTCGCCTCTGCTCAATCCATGTACTACCATCCATCCTAGGCCCTCTCATATGCCACGTCCTAGGACGACCATTGGACTTTATTCCTTTTCTTTGCCTCAGGCTTCTATGACTTCCTCTGTATTCATGGCACTTCCTCATGCCTTATTTATCTCATTGATTCTCCTGTGATTCGTTGGTTGTGTGTTCTGACCTTCATCATTATGTGTCCTTCCTTTTCGGGTTTCCTTCCATTCCGTTATGTGTCTTCCTTTGATCCATAATGCATAACCCTTTCTTTTATCAATTCCCTCACATTTCTTACTACAGTCCGTGCACGAGGAGACTCAGTATGTAATTGACTTGAGTACAACTACGATTGCTAGTTTAGACCTCCTTTGAGCTACCTAGTATTTTGTTGTCCTAGCAATCTATTTGCTTCTCTTGTCTTACTTGCCCCTTGGTTAGGAAACCCCTAGACCGATCCTTGAACGACTTGCTTCTCGGCTCGTCGTTACCATTGAGGAATCCCCTCGATCACCACCATTGAAGGAATCCCCACAATGGAAGTACTGTGTTGTTGCTTCCCAAGCGACTCCTTGTCACCTTGATCGACTCGCTACCCACTTGTCGATACCTTGAGAAATCCTCTTGAACACCACTGCTGGAGGAATCTCCACATTGAAAGTGCTGTGCCGTCACTCCCCAAGCAACTCTTTGTCATCGAAGGCCCCTTGCGATTACTCCTACCCCAGGTAGTTGTAACAGATGTAGTAGGTGGGCCTACTGGGGCCATTTGAGCTTTGGCAGTCAGAAATTAGCTGTTAAGTCATATACATCTAATAGACTGCATACCTATCAAATTAAGGGCACTTGATAGACATATTCTGTTGAGCATGCCATGACTGGCAAAGTTGATCCACGTGGCTGAAAGCTTGTCAAGTCACTGGTTGGTAATAAGAATTTGACCAAGCACCTTGTATTTGTTTGACTGGCAGTATGGTTTCTTCACGGCAGTGATATGCTTATTTTCTGTTATCAACAAGCAGAGCCCATTTGGTGTGCCAAAGAGCTGGATTAGCTTGGGGTAATGCTTTATAGAATGCTGGCAGGAAAGCGAAAATGTCAAAGCAACACCAGTCCTCTTGAAAGCTTTCCGATAATGGTAGAAGTGTTCAGTTGCATCACTGATGCTGCTTAGTATGGAGTCAATGATGATGTTGTGCTGGACAAGATAACAGAATTCTATGAAGGTGTGGAAAGTGCACATGATGTCATCTGGAACATAGCCTTCTATTGCTGCAATATAAACCTTATGGATTTTGTTACAAAAAATGAAATAAATAAATCCATGAGTGGGGTGGACAAATCTTCATCAATGCCTTGGAATCATCACTAGTCCACTGTTTGAATCCCTGGCCTTGTGGAAAGCGATGGAGGCCCATAAAAGGTGCTATAGCAGCAACACTATCATGGAATGTTCAGCGATGAATAACAGCAAAAAGTAGAGTAATAACACATACCATCTATCAATGTCATCCATGATGCACTTTGCTTGATGTGTTGATCCTGAAGTTAGTAGAATGTATTTCTCTATCCAATTTACCAAATGATTTTTAAATGTTCCCTTGATGAGTTGGTGGAGTATATCCAGGGCAATAAGTTCGTATATGTCAGCACGAGGGAAATTGTTTGTGAATGGCTAGAAAGAAGGAAAGAAACATTAGTCCCACAGTATGAATGAAATAGAGGATAGAGGATATGCACAACAAGGTTTCCGACAATACCAAATTCATTCCACATTTGATCCAATGTAGGATTCTGAAATAATGTCTTGGTCAACCGCTGACAATGGTTTATAGTATCTGGATCCAAATCAAGCATACTGCATGTTGCAGTACAGCTGCAACAAATATTAGTTTCTACTATGCTCTTTGAATAGTAAAGCAGACTTACCATGCACACCAGTGATAAACAATGCAGGCCAGCAGCACCTGCTCCTCATAATCAGCTATGGGCCAAGTCCATATATTATCTTTCGGAAATGCCCATCACCATAGTGAATGATCTCAGGTGTTATCATGGCTGGTTTCAGGCTCTGAAGGATTGCAGACAGTGAGTTGTGAAAAAGTTGGCAGCAAAACATTCAAAATTCCTCATCTAAGGAATGTTCTTTCATTGCTGAAGAGATTGAGTCAGTACAATATTTGTGTATGGGTGAATTTGACAATACAACTTACTTTTTGGGATAGCAAGAAATCCAATAACGACAATGGCATCTTAATGCCTCCAGCAGACAGTGTTATAAATATTACCAATCAACATATAGAGTGGGTAATACTCATTGTCACCAGTTGTGATGGACACAGTAGTCTTGTCACTTCCCAGAATCACTCCATATATTGCTGGATCTTTAGCTATTTTATCCTAGGTAATAGCTTGTAAGGTGCTGAGTCAAGCTTAATATAAACTTGAGATTAACTTACCACATGGAGCCATGCCCAATCTTCAGACATGAAGTCTTGATATTGTCACTCATTGTTGTTAACATGGAATTTATGGTAGGGAACATAGTTGAACAATTCTTTGAAGTCCAGGTGTGCAAGCATGTCATGAATGCAAGCAAGGGGATCACAAAACCAAACATTGAATGATTGGTCCATCCATGGTGGCCAGTCCAACGATAGCTGATTTCCTGAATACTTTATGGAAAGCTTTGACCATTTTGTGCCAGCTAATGGAGTGCTGTCAATCATGTTATATTGGTATAAGGAGTCCAGTCATCATCTGATGCAGTATGAAGTGGCTTGGATTGTGCATTAGGTGGAAGGAAATTTCCCTACGCATCACAAGGTTATTCTAAAAATATCAAAGATTGTTGGTAGTTATTTGAACGAGAAAAAATATGATCTTACCATTCAAATAAGAGTGAAACACTCAATGCAAGAACCCACCCATCCTCAATTCTTTGTGCTATTGCTGATCTAGATTATTCTCATCCTTATTTCTAGCTTGGGATGGTCTAGGAGAGTGTCATATTCCAAAATTCGTACAAGTCCAACTCTGGCAACTCCAGTACTTTACATGCCAACTCTGCATCTATTTCGTCTATATCGCAACTCCAGACCTCCGGAGTTGTCTCTCTGTCTCATATATCCTGTATAGTGTATTTCCAATCCCTTTTCACTTCCATCTACCCTGTACCCTGTCATCTCTGTCTTTCCTGACTTTGTCATAGTAACCCGCTGACCCTTTTGGCTACATTCCTCTGTCTCATTACTTACCCTAGAAAATACTCCTCCCCTCGAAAATACTCGTACCCTCGAAAATACTCGGACCCCCAGACTTTACTACTCTGTCTCCCGTTTCTACTTCATATATAAAGTTGTACCAATAGGGCTTGTACTCTAGTTCGAATATCAACTTAGACTCACCTCTACCTCTGTTGACTTCTGTCTGAGTCTTGATGACTCCCCTCCGACCTTTCTCTAATTGACTTCGGGTTGTCCCCAACCCTTGGTCTACCTCCAACCATCTCCAACCATCTCCACAAATCCGGGACACCAGACTCTGACAAGGGTGCACCACATACAGTAAAGCCGAAGTCCCATTCCCTTCCCTCGGACATAACTCCAAAGTTCTGAAGTTCATACCGGAGTTGACCCAGTCTTAACAGTATATTCAAACTTGTACTTGTTCAAGAGTCCACTCACGATGTCTACACGTGTCACTAGATCTAGAACCCGTGCCACAGGCGCCAACACCAACCCATCTCCACGTTTCAACCCCCTTAGCCTTTTTGGAAATAGTTGTCAAGGTCCTGATGTCTTCTTTGTAGGCAAATGCAATGGAACTAAAACAAAGTTTCCCAGACTTATACCTTACCTACCCACGGATGTTACACTATAAGCTAGGGATAAATATCTCCTAGATGAATTCAGTATCTAGATCTACTAGAGGAATTCAGTGATAAACTTAGTGTGGACAGTA
>JBBPQZ010001129.1:0-10107 GCA_038092795.1 Boletus rubissimus | reverse complement strand
ATGCAGGAGAAAAAGGTCGCTGGAGTTATGGATTGGCCCGTTTCCACGCGGTTGAAACAGCTCCAAGGTTTCCTCGGACTATGTAATTATTATAGGCGTTTCATTTCAGGCTTTGCCGAGATCGCACGCCCCTTGAACGATCTTACCAAGAAAGACGTTCCGTTCACATGGGGTCCCGATCAACAAGCGGCATTCGAAGCCCTAAAGAAAAAGTTCACTACTGCCCCGCTTCTAGCCTATCCAAATCGGGATCAAGAAGTTAGGGTCGAAACGGATGCCTCGGATATCGCCACCAGAGCTGTGCTCTCCACCTTATGTAATGATGGTAACTGGCGTCCTATCGCCTTTATCTCCCACTCTTTTGATAGCGCAGAGCGCAATTATCCTATTTATGACAAAGAATTGCTTGCAGTGATTCGGGCGCTGGAAGAGTGGCGCCACTATCTTATTGGTCGCGAAAGATTCGAGATCTGGACCGATCACAAGAATCTGGAGTATTGGAAGAAGCCGCAGACTCTTAGCGGTCAACAAGCCCGTTGGCATGCCGTACTTCAAGAATTCAATTATGTTTTTGTTTATAAACCTGGTTCTTCAAATGGTCGGGCTGATGCGCTTTCTCGTCGCCCGGACCATGGTGAGGCAGTGCAGGATCATAACGCCAATATTACGGTCTTGCCTCCCACTGTTTTCATTAATTCTGTTTCTTTATCTTCGGACTTTCTTTCGGAGTTGGAATCGGAGTCTGCTTCTCTTGGAGTGGATGCCGTGAACGACTTCCTTTTTGATGCTACTATGAACATTTTCAAAAATGACAAAAACAAAGTTTTTGTACCTCCCTCGTTACATACTCGCCTCCTTACTTTATGCCACGATTCTCCCATCGCCGGTCATGGCGGACATTCTAAAACTATTCACACCCTTACCCGATACTTTTCGTGGCCTGGTGTCACCAAAGACGTTAAAACTTATGTAGATAGCTGCCAAGTGTGCGCCCTCACGAAGGGAAAGTCAAAAGCACCGGCAGGAAAACTCCTCCCTCTACCTGTGGCTAAGAAACCATGGGAAGATCTTTCCGTTGATTTCATTACGGGTTTACCTGAATCACATTCGTTTACGGCTATTTGCGTGGTAGTGGATCGCTTCTCCAAAGAAGTTGTATTCATTCCTACTTACGATACCTGTTCTTCTTCGGACTTAGCTAAATTATTTCGGGATCATGTTTGGTGTATCCACGGACTCCCCTCCACTCTCGTATCCAATCGTGGTCCCCAATTCGTATCTGCGTTTACCAAGGACTTATGCAAACTCCTCAGTATTTCCCAAAAGATTTCCACGGCCTATCATCCGCAAACAGACGGCCAAACGGAGCGTGTCAATCGAGATCTCGAGCAATATCTCCGCGCTTACGTAGGAAAGAAGCAGCACGAATGGGCTGACTGGCTCAAAATGGCTCAATTCTCCCACAACAATACCGTCACTACAGCTACTGGCTCCATCCCCTTTAATGTCACTCGAAATTACGCCCCTTGCATGGGTTTTGAAGGGAGATTAGCTGGATTCGCAGGAGAAATGGGTCGTTCCCACAAGGAGATAGAAGCAGCACTCGAAGATACCCAAGAACGCATGATTACTTCTGCGGAGAAAAGTCATTCCGAAGCCCCAGAGTATTCTATTGGTCAGCAGGTCTGGCTATCTACCGATAAACTCAAACTTCCATATATGGCTAAAAAGTTAACCCAAAAATGGATCGGACCCTATGCTATCACCGTGGTCCTTCCAAACACCGTTACGCTTAAACTTCCCAATGCTGTTCGCATTCATCCCACGGTCAACATCTCTCGCGTAAAACCCTATTGGGAAACTTTACCAGGACAGCCCAAAGTCCAACCCGATGCGATTGAAGTAGACCAGGAAGGGGAAGAACAATTTGAGGTAGACTATATCGCCTCATCGCGTCTAAAGAATAGGAAGTTGGAGTATTTGGTTCATTGGAAAGGTTATGACGAAACCGATCGTACATGGGAATCTGGCGATATCATCAACACCGCCCCTCTGGCAGTTGCCGATTTCCACAAGTCTAACCCTTCTGCACCACGTAAACTCCGCGGACTTACAGCGTCATCCTTCGCGTCCCTTTTCTCTCCTTACGAGAACTTTACAGTTACGGACCATACCACGACTCGCCTGGAATTCGAGTCTTAAAAAGGGGGTAGTGTTATAATACGAACATTTTCAAACTTTTCACACTTGTACCTTTTCCTTTTCCAGTCATGTGATCTGTGCACGTGACCGTGGTAACCCTCACATGACCAGGTCTAGAACCAATGACGTCATACCATGAGGTGACCTTGCCTTTTTAATTTCCGCTCTTCTCACACAGCCCCTTTAATCTCCGTCACTTCCTTTCTCACACTCGTGAGATCACTTAGTCTATTTATGGTAGTTCATCCCACGCATAGCATGGTCTGTGCGCGTGCCTGTAACATATATAAAGTAGCACTTTGCGACTGGAAACCCCAGTCTAATCCACTTTGTTCACCACTATAGGCATTGCCTTGGCCTCTTGGTCATTGTAGCCTGTGTTGTTCGGAAAGGACCCACATACCCTCCTCATCGAGCCAGAAGCCGTGTACTCTGCGAGCAGATACCTGAGCCTTGTGGAAGTGATCAGACTCTTCGGAGGTAGTTCATAACAAGCATCGTCCGAGCCTTGTGGAAGTGACTAGACGTTTAACCGTGATAAGTCATAACAAACTGTCCCAAGAACTCATATTGTTGTCCCCCTCAGGTTCCTCAACAGTGGCAGCAAGTTGTCTAGGACTACAATCAGGATACTTACATACCCATGGCAGAAAATAAGTATGTCAATTTTTATTCCCAGGCACAAGCTGTGCAATATTATGCTTCCCATCCTCTTTCCATTCCCCCAGTTCTGGCACCAATAGTAGCAATGGCCGCACAAGCTTACATTTCAGAAAAAGCCTATTATAATATGAATATTTTCAAATTTTTTGGACTTAACACTTTTCCTTTTCCAGTCATGTGATCTGTGCACATGACTAGATCTAGAACTAATGATGTCATACCTCATGGTAACCACACCCCTTTAATTTCCACTTTTCTCATAGCTCTATTTATGTATTTATGATAGTTCCTCTCACACATGGCATGGTCTGTGTGCATGCCTGTACAGTATATAAAGTAGACACTTTATGACTGGAATCCCCAGTCTAATCCACTTGGTTACCTCTCATAGTCATTGCCTTGATTTTTTGGCCATTGTAGACTGAGTTAGCTAGAGAAGACCCTCACCTCTTCTTTATCGTTGAGCCAGGACTTGTGTAGCCTGTGAGTTAGTTCCTGAAAAGACCACGAATCCTCAAGAGTCACTAAGTGTGATTTTCAAGAGAAAGAAATGGAATTTTGAAACTAGAGAATACAAGTGAGGGATCAACTACTTTATATACTATAGCTACGTGTGCACAGACCATGTTTAGGGCTGGTGTGGAAGGTTCTAGAATGATTATGTGATCATGACGTCATGGGAAATAAGGTAAGGAACTAAGTGAATGAGTGGTGGAGGCGAGATTATGGATCTGGTGATGAGGGAATAAGATAAGATAAGATCATTGCACCTAAGCGGATGCATTGAATTCTAGTGTAAGTCCACATGACTAGCGAAGGAAAAACCGTTGAAGGAAGACAGGGGTGTCATATGAGTATCTTCTAGAAGGATGACATAACCAAGGCCTTATTTTATTTCATTACCCCCTTCTCAAGATCAAACTCCTGATCAATCAGAATACCAGTGAGTCTTGGTTCCAATTGTGGTGTGGGTATTTCAAATAGGGAATCGGAGAGGCGGTTGAGTGAGGCGGCAAAGGATTTAAAGCCGTTGTCCATGAAGAGGGATGTTTGTGAAGTACAGAGGGGGCAGTCGCACGGTTCCGAGGAAGGGTGCACGGCAGCCGCATTACCTCGGAACGCTTGGATGGCTTTGGGGTGTCTTCGGTGGAAGTCTTTGATTTTCTTGGTGGTGTGGGTTAAATTGGTCTTGGGTTCCCATGTGTGTTCTTCACGTGAGTAATCCTTCCAATGCACCAAGTACTCGGTTTTGCTCTGCTTTTTCTGCGAGTCTACGACTTTCTGCACCTCATATTTCTCTTCTTGTTGTATGATGACTGGAGGGGGTGGTTTCGGCTTGGCTTGGGTGGGGTAGGTTCCAGTTACGTAGGGCATAAGGAGGGATTTGTTGAACACTGGATGAATCCCTTTCCACATCTTTGGTAGCTCTAACTTGTAGGCCACCATTCCCACCTTCGCCTTGACCTTGAATGGTCCGTATCTTTTGTCATTGAAGTTGTGTTTTACCGACGTGAGGCTACTCAGGGGTCGGGTGATCTGGGCGAAGTTTTTCATGAATCTTCGGTAAAAGTTTAAGAACCCGAGAAAGCCCCTCAGGGTCTTCTTCGAGGTTGGCACTGGCCAGTCTTTGATTGCCGCTACCTTCTTTTCGTCCATCTTGACTTTGTTTTGGGATACTACCAGTCCTAGGAACTCCGTTTCCTGTACCTCGAAGTCGCATTTGTCGTGTCTGAGGTACAGGTGGTTGTCTTGTAGGATTTGTAGTATCTCTCGTACCATCTTCTGATGTTCTTCGAGGGTCTTGGTGAAGATCATGATGTCATCTATATAAACTACCATGACTCCTTAGTTGATTAGATCTTGAAATAGGGAGTTTATCATCGTTTGGAAGGTGGCGGGTGAGTTACACAATCCAAAGAACATCACCAAGGGTTTGAAGAGTCCTCAGTTAGTCCTAAATGTGGCTTTCTATTTGTTCCCTTTGGCCATTTGCACGTTGTTATATTCCCATCTCACGTCAAATTTGGTATAGTATTTGGCAGACTTGAGCTTGTCTACCAATTCAGTGATTAGGGGGAGTGGGTATTGGTTGCGTCTCGTGACATCGTTTAACTTTTGATAGTCTTGCATGGGGCGGAGACGGCCGTCCTTCTTTTTGATGAAGAAGAAGGCTGATGTGAAGGGTGACTTGGAGGGGCGGATGTGGCCCGACTTCAGGTTTTCTTCGAGGAATTTGTCTAGTTCATCTTGCTCTCCTGGGTTTAACAGATAGACCTTGGAGTCCACTATATGATTCCCTGGCAAGAGTTCGATGGCGTGGTCCCATGATCACCTTGGAGGGAGTTCATCAAAGCTTTCCTTGGCAAACATGTCAGCGTAGTCATGTACGTACTTTGGGGCCACTTCCTCAAAGGTTTTCTTTTCCTTTTTTACGAAGTCTCGGGCTGCTATATCCGTTGCCATATTGCAGAAATAACTCTCCATATCGAGTTTGAACAGCCGATCTCCATTGTGCAGGATGAATTCGGCATCCTCTTCATCATCATCATCGCAACTTTCCAGGCGAGGCATGTGATCTTCCTTGCATCTGAAGGCAATCTATCCTGTCTTCCAGTCTATGCTCAGGTTGTGGGCTTTTAGCCAGTCGTGCCCCAGGAAGATGGTGTTTGGACCTAAGTTTGTGACAGCAAGGGCCAGCTGTTCCTTGTGGTCCTTGATTTGCATTTCGACGATAATGAATTTTTCAATTTTGCCCAATTGGTTTAGAGATCTGTTGGCATTATACATGGGCATGGGCTGAGGGAGGGCGTGGGTCACCACTCCCTTCTCAGCTACAAATTTCTTGTGTATCAATAATCCCATACAGCCAGAGTCAATTAGGGCTTTGACTTTCACACTCGTCCCGTAGGACATCCTAAGGGTTACAGGTATCTCGAGGGAGTTGTGTTCCTTCCTTACCAATGCCTTCTTATACTTGGGGGGTTTTTGGAGGTCCCTCAAGATCCAGTGTGCATTGGAGTCACTCATCTGTTTTAGATCTGAGAGTAGATCAGGTGTCACCTCCACTCTCCTGAATTTGTGAACAAATGATTTTAGGTGTCCCAGGTTCCTTGTAGTATCTGGATTTTCCACCTGTGCCTTCATCCATCTGATGGTCTAGGGGTCTACTGTGTTCATCCAGTAGTGGTCCAAGTTCTGGTTCCTTCAGTTCTTGGTGGAAGGGCGCTCTACAGCCTCATTACCACCTACCTTAGATGTTCCAGTACTCCCAAACCCTTTATCTGCTCGCTTTGTTTTGTCGAGGGAGTCCACTTCCTTTACCAGGGAAGTTGATATCTTTTCAAGGATTAGCTGGGCCACTCGGTTGCCTGCCTTAGCTACAAATTCCTCATTCGAGAAGTTGAACAGGAGAATTTTCACTTCCCCTCGATAGTCGCTATCTATTACTTCTGCTCTGGTGGTCAGCTTCTTTTTCACAGCCAACCTGTTATGACTACCTGGGGTAGGAGTAATCGCAAGGGGCCTTCGATGACAAGGAGTCGGGTTGGGAGCCAACGACGCAGTACTTCTGACGTGGGGATTCCTCCATTAGTGGTGATCGAGGGGATTCCTCAAGAGTATCAGTAAGCGGGAGCGAACCGATCAAGAAGTCGGGTTGGGAGCTGATGACACAGTACTTTCGTTGTGGGGATTCCTCCAACGATGGTGGTATCGACGAATCGAGTGGTAAGTTGATCAAGAAAGCGATCTAGGAGTTTCCTAACTGTGAGGTGAGTAAGACGAGAGAAGCAAGTAGATTGCTAGGCAATGAGATACAAGGTAGCTCAAAGGAGGTCTAAACTAGCAATCTAGGTGATACTCAAGTTGATTATATATGGAGTCTCCTCGTGCATGGACCGTAGTAAGGAATGCGAGGAAGACTATAAAAGAAAGGGTTATGCGTTATGGATCAAAAGAAAGACGCATAACGGAATGGAAGGAAACCCGAAAAGGAAGGACACGTAATGATGAAGAGTGGAACACATGGCTGACACATCGTGGGAGAATCAATGAGACAAATAAGGCAAGAGGAAGTGCCACGGGTACGGAGGGAGTCGAAGAAGTCCTAGGTGAAAAAAAGGAAGGAAGTCCAATGGATGTCCTAGGATATGGCATATGAGAGGGCCTAGGACTGATGGTAGTACATGGATAGAGCAAAGGCAAAAGAGAAGTACGAAGAAAAGGAAAAGTTATAACACAACCCACTTCTTGATGCAATTCAGCCATAATGGCCTGGTGGGATTTTCATAGACAGCCCTGTTGCTATTAGGGCTTGTCCCTTTGCTGGTACTACCGTGTCCTCAGAGGCGTACAGATTGTACCTGGCCACACCTGGGAATCCTCGCACTGGGAGCGGTATTTCCTTTTTGGTTCTGACAACCTCTAATGTGGTTGTTGGTAGGTTTACTTGGTTTACTTTTTCAGTCTCATCATCGCGTGTCAAAATTGTGTATCAATTGTTTAGTAGTACAGATGACAATGACTTAGATGGTACAGTAGAGTGACTGATATCTACTGTACAGACTGAAAACCTGATCCAGAGTCCACATTCTCTTCCACAACTTCTGTGATTGTTGCCTGAGTTTCCTGCTCAGGTAACTCAGCGGTGTTCATCAGAGCACAGATTTGGGAAAATTGTTAGAGGGGGATTATTTGACCGTTCCATTTTACTGCTCATGCTATCGGGCCACGCGGACGCAGTGAGTGCTCTTGGCAGGGCCAAGGCTTCCCACACTTGTGGCATATTCCCGTGGCATGTGCCTTATCGAGCTTCATTGGAGCTCCACATTCTGGGAACACACCTGGTGTGTTCAGGTGGGGGGCTGTGGTGGCAGTAGGAGGAGGTCCAGCCGGCAGAGTGTATTGCATTTGAGGCCTTCACAGAGTGAACCTTTGTTGCATGTATGTCACGGGGCGAACCGCCTGATTTTGTTTGCCTCGTTCTCGGAGGATCTCCTGTGTCTTTTAGAGAGCTTCCTCCCACTCGAAGAGGTCCTTGGAGTCTATTAACGCGTGATTGTTATCCTCTGCATAGTTCACCAACGTCTGGTGGGCACATCGGCAGATCTGGTCAACTAGTGATTGTCCATTCGCTACGACATCATAATCCACCTCATCTGCATACTGGTACAGTTTGGTGAAGAAGTCCTCCACCGAGTCATTCCCTTGTCTTAGCACAAAGAGTTTGGTCTGGGCCTTGCGCTTAAGGCCGGGGGGTTGGAATGCTTGTTTAAGGTTGGCTTCAAAGATTGAGAATTCCTGATGCTCATTGATTTTTTGCCTGATCTGAAGATCTGCCCACCGCCCAGCAGGGTTTTCTCCTTTCATGTATGACGTAGTTATCAGGATCTTTTGGTGACTCGATGGTTTGTTTTCGAAGCCTCTCAGGTAGACCATCACCTGCCTCCACCAGGATTAGAACTTCTCCTCATCGCTGGCATAAAAGTCAGGTTTGGTGTAGATCAACTTCCCGATTTTCTGATTTCTTTCGGGGTGGTGGATGGGTTCATGAGGGCAGAATGGCACACCCGGAGGCTGCCCTTCACTAGACAGCGATGAAGGAGGAGGGGGTGGATCCTCTTTTGGTGGTGGTTTCGCCTTGGGGAGGGCTGAGGGTGACCTCCGCAGGTGATATGGCGGGTATGGTTTGTCTGGGTGGTCGTGGATGTAGTTGTACCTCTAGGAGAGGTACTCAAAGTTAAGGTGTGCCGCATCCGCCTGTTCCAGCATGTAAGTGGGCATTGGTGGGACGGGTGGCATTATGGGATGGACGACCGGATGGGAGACTGGTTTTGCCACTGGGGTCTTGCTTGTCCCTTCCATCAGAACATCTCCTAACGCTTCTGTGAGCCCCTGCATCGAGAACATGGAGACCCACTCCAGTTGTGGTGATTGGACGTTGATATGGGAAGGCAGACAAGCGTAGGGAGACGGGGTTCTGGTTTTAGACATATCTGGCAGGACGATGGAGTTTTGATTTGGGGCGGAGATAAGGAAGGTAGTTTCCTATGGGAGTATCTTCCCTTAGAAGGTCGTATCGATACTAGTAGATTATCTTTTGTTTCTTTTTATAGAGGATCCGGGCTTTCAAATGAGAAGGTGGTGGAAGTCTCTGTACGGGTGTCCCACTAGTACCATGCTGCTTGCAAGATAGTGGTGTTGTTGTAACGTCGGAGGGCGGGGATAAGGTTTTGGAGGATTTCGATTACCACCCTAACTGGGTTTCGGTGAATCAAACGAAGTATCTCGCACAGCTTGATCTGAAAAGAAGCCTCTGGATCTCCAGCGGCAAACGGAATTCGACTAAAGGTGGGGGAACCGGAAGAGCTTTACTACAGCTCAAGGGAATACTGCCCTCGTCAGTCGTGACATTACAGGTGATTATGAGAACCTAGGTTCACCAGCATAGAACCAACATGGACTGCTAGGCACTCAGTGAACGACGGGGGCTAGCGCACTATGCCCAGTAGCAACTTTATCCTTATTTATAATGGCGGACGACTATATGAATACAGTGGGCGCAGTTGTAGTCCGCTCTCATTTTATCTTCAAGAAGGAGAGATTTCCCTTAAGTCTGGGATCTGACTAGTGCACTATTGCGAAGAGTGACGGCGTGGATGGGTGGATGTGTTGCCCAGGGAATTACCCCGTACAAGCTGAGTGCGAAGGAGAGTGGGACGAAGTAGACAGCGACGCAGCGAAGTGCACGTCAACAGGCGAAGTTAATATGAGTAGCAACGAAGAGAGGGCGTTGGGAGTCAAGGAGACCGGCGACAAAATAGTTTCGGAATTATGAAAAGACCATGAATTCTCAAAAGTCACTAAGTGTGATTTTCAAGAGAAAGAAATGAAATTCCGAAACTAGAGAATACAAGTGAGGGATCAACTACTTTATATACTATAGCTACATGTGCACAGACCATGTTTAGGGCTGGTGCGGAAGGTTCTAGAATGATTATGTAATCATGACGTCATAGAATGTTCTGGAATGTTTGGAGGGTGATGTCATGGGAAATAAGGTAAGGAACTAAGTGGATGAGTGGTGGGGGCGAGATTATGGATCTGGTGATAAGGGAATAAGATACAGTGACTCACAAAATTGTTCCAATGTTTTGCACATTTTGATTGTTTATGGAATATATCTAGAACACAAACAGATATAAACAAAGTGTTGGTGTATGAATGGAGCTACCCACCCTGGGC
>JBBPQZ010001128.1:0-10110 GCA_038092795.1 Boletus rubissimus | reverse complement strand
CTACCTCCGAGGCGACCATGGGATCATGCCATTGAACTCTTGCCAGGGGACCACACGGTAGATTGTAAGGTCTATCTGCTAAACCCCGGGGAACAAGAAGAACTAGACAAATTCCTCGAAGAAAATCTGAAGTCAGGCCGCATCCGCCCATCCAAATCGCCCTTTGCCTCAGCCTTCTTCTTCATCAAAAAGAAGGACGGCCGCCTCCGACCCGTACAAGACTATCGGAAATTAAACGAAGTCACAAGACGAAACCGATACCCACTCCCCCTGATTGCCGAACTGGTGGACAAGCTCAAATCCGCCAAGTACTATACCAAGTTCAACGTAAGATGGGGATACAACAACGTGCGGATGGCTGAAGGAGACGAATGGAAGGCCGCGTTTAGAACCAACCAGGGCCTTTTCGAACCCCTGGTAATGTTCTTCGGGCTGTGCAACTCCCCAGCCATCTTCCAAACAATGATGAACTTGCTATTCCGAGATCTAATCAATCGAGGGGTAGTGGTAGTCTATATAGACGACATCATGATCTTCACCAAAACCCTCGAGGAACACCGGAAGGTGGTACGAGAAGTGCTCCAAATCCTACGAGAACACCACCTGTACCTCCGACACGACAAATGCGATTTCGAAGTACAGGAAACGGAGTTCCTAGGACTTATCGTATCACAAAACGAGGTCAAAATGGACGAAAAGAAGGTAGCAGCAATCAAAGACTGGCCGGTACCCACGTCGAAGAAGACCCTATGAGGCTTCCTAGGGTTCTTAAACTTCTACTGACGATTTGTAAAGAACTTCGCCCAAGTTGCACGCCCCCTAAGCAGCCTCACCTCGGTAAAAAGAGACTTCGAATGGTCGCCAGACTGCCAAAAAGCCTTCGAACAACTAAAGGAGACAGTTGCCACGGCACCCATGCTAGCCATGCCCACCGACACTGACCCATTCCGCATCGAAACCGACGGATCAGGGATCGGAGTAGGTGCAGTCCTATCGCAAAAACAAGAAGGGACATGGCACCCCATGGCATTCATTTCAAGGTCCCTCAACGATGCGGAACGTAACTACCACGCTGCGGATCTCGAAATGTTAGCAGTCATCTTCGCTCTCCAAGAATGGAGACAATACCTCCTCGAAGCCGTCCACCCCATCGAGGTGCTAATGGATCACAAGAACCTCGAGTTCTTCCGAAAGCCCCAAGACCTTTCCCGCCGCCAAGCCAGATGGCAGCAAATTGTCCAGGAATATAAGTTGTCTTTCAACTATAGACCGGGCAAAACAAACCCAGCAGATCCTCTGTCCAGGAGGCCAGATTATGAGAAGGGGGTAAACACCGACAACAAGCAGCAGATCTTGTTACCCGATTTCCTTTTCCCAGATCAGGGTGGTAATGTGGCTGCTGAGCGCCCTTCCACCCCAATCCAGATAAAGGCTGTCGCCTCGACAAGTATCCTCGATCGCATCAAAAAGCTACAATACAAGTTAGAACGATTCGCGAAAGAGGGACTTGAAAAGGCTGAGTCGCCCTGGACACGAAAAGACGAGCTGGTAAAATGGAAAGACCTAATCTACATCCCCAATGACGCCAAACTCAGAGAGGACATCATCCGAGCCAATCATGACCACCCAATCTTGGGCCACCCGGGAGTCCGAAGAACCCGAGACCTGATCATGAGCGAGTATTATTGGCCCTCGCTGAGGAGGAATGTAGAAGAATACGTAAAAGGCTGTGACACCTGTCAAAAGGTCAAACCAAAGACCACGACGACCACGACCCCCCTTTACCCGAACGAGATCCCGTCGACACCATGGGAAATTATCTCTGTGGATCTAATTGGACCCCTGCCACAATCACAGGGAAAAAATGCCATCCTAGTGGTGGTCGATTGATTCTCAAAGATGATACACCTGATCCCTGCCACTGACACGATCACCTCACAAGGGGTGGCTATGACGTTCTGAGATAACGTGTTCAAGCTACATGGGACACCCCGAAAAGTAATATCGGACCGAGGGCCACAGTTTGTATCGTCATTCATGCAAGATCTCTATATCCTTTTGAAAATCGAAGCCAATCTGTCTACAGCATATCACCCCCAGATAGATGGGCAGACGGAGCGGATCAATCGGGAGGTAGAAAAGTACCTGAGGATCTACATGAACCATCGCCAGACGGACTGGGTCGACTGGCTAGCAATAGCGGAGTTCGCCCATAACTCCCAGACGACCAGCGCAACAGGCGTATCTTCGTTTATCCTCAACTTCGGGCAACAGCCGGTCATACCAGCCCAAAAAAGGGAAGTCCGCAACGAGTCCGCGACGACGTTCGTGGAACAAATGAAATCTAGTTACGAAACCGCGAGAAAGGCGTTAGAGAAGGCAGCAGAATCGATGAAGAAGTCATATGGCCAGAAGGCCAGGAAGGTGGAAGAATACAAGCCAGGGCAAAGGGTCTTACTAGAAGCAAAAAACATTAAAACCAACAGGCCGACAAAAAAGTTCGACGACAAACGATATGGACCTTTCAAGGTGAAAGCGAAGGTGGGAACGGCAGCCTACGAACTAGAGCTACCAAAGACATGGAAGGGAATCCACCTGGTGTTCAATGAATCCCTTCTCACACCGTACAAAACCGGGACCTATCCCACCCAAGCCAAGCCGAAACCACCCCCTCCAGTCGTCGTTCAACAAGAAGAGGAATACAAGATGCAGGAAGTCGTTGACTCACGAAGAAAACGAAGTAAAACTGAATACTTGGTGCATTGGAAGGGGTACCCACGAGAAGAACGAACGTGGGAACCCAAAACAAATTTAACCCACACCACCAAGAAAATCGAAGACTTCCATCGACGAAACCCCAAGGCAATAAGGGTAATCTGAGGTAATGTGGCTGCTGTGCGCCCTTCCTCGAAGCCCTGTGATTGCCCCCTTTGCACCAAAAACACCCCCCTCTTCAACGACAGCAACTTTAGATCCTTCGCAGCAGCGCTCAACCGCCTTCCCGACACACTCTTCGAAATACCCACCCCACAAGCTGAACCCAAGCTCACTGGCATTCTGGTCGACCGGGAGTTCGACCTTGAGAAGGGGGTAATGAAACGAAACAAGGCCTTAGTAACGACGTCCTTCTAAAAGATACCCACACAACACCCCTGTCTTCCTTCAACGGTTTTCCTTCGCTAGTAATGAGGACTCACGCCAGGATTCAATGCATCCACTTGGGTGCAAGGAATCTTATCTTATCTTATCTCCCCATCGTCAGATCCATTAATCTCGCCCCCACCACTCATCCACTTAATTTCTCACCTTATTTCTCATGACGTTATCCTTCGAACCTTCTAGAACATTCCATGACGTCACACTTACATAATCATTCTACAACATTCTCCGACCTTCCGTGCCGACCCTAAACATGGTCCGTGCGCATGTAGCTACAATATATAAGTAGTCGATCCTCACTTGTACTCACTAGTTTCGGAATTCCATTTCTTTGATGTGAATATCACACTTAGTGACTCTCGTCTTTTTGTGGCTCTTTCAGACCTCTTTCTTTTGCGTGGGGATGGTGGGTTGTTGGCCGAAGTTGAGGATGAAGGGGGATACTCCAGTGGTGCTGGTCGTCTGGGAATTGTGTGCGAATTCTGCTATCGCCAGCCAGTCAGCCCAGTCCATCTGTCGGTGGTTTACGTAGATCCTCAAGTATTTTTCCACCTCCCAATTGATCCACTCTGTTTGTCCATCAGTTTGGGGGTGGTACGCTGTGGACGGGTTTGCCTCGATTTTCAGAAGGGCATATAAGTCCTGCATAAACGACGACACGAATTGGGGTCCTCAGTCTGATATCACCTTCTGAGGCGTTCCGTGTAATTTAAACATGTTGTCTCGGAACGCTGTCACTACTCCCTGTGAGGTGATCGTATCGGTGATGGGAATCAGGTGTATCATCTTGGAGAATTGGTTGACCACTACCAGAATGGCATTCTTCCCTTGCGACTGTGGCAAGAGTCCGATTAGGTCTACTGATATGATCTCCCAGGGTGCTGATGGGATCTCGTTTGGGTGTAAGGGGGTCGCGGTTGTGGTTGTCTTTGGCTTGGCTTTTTGGCACACGTCGCACCCTTTTATGTATTCCTTTACATCCCTTCTCAGGGTGGGCCAATAATACTCACTCATGATCAGGTCATGGGTTCGTCTGACTCCCGGGTGGCCTGAGATTGGATGATCATGGTTGGCCTTGATGATTTCTTCCCTAAGCTTGGCGTTGTTGGGGATGTAGATGAGATCCTTCCATTTCACCAGATCGTCCTTTCTGGTCCAGGGCGACTCAGCCTTTTTGAGCCCTTCTTTTGCAAATTGTTCTAGTTTGTATTGTAGTTTTTTGATGTGATCAAGGATGCTCGATGAGGTGACAGCCTTTATTTGAACTGGGGTGAAAGGGCGTTCTGCAGCCACATTACCACCTTTGTTCGAGAAAAGAGAATCGGGTAACAAGATCCGTTGTTTGTTATTGGTGTTTACCCCCTTCTCATAATCTGGCCTCCTGAACAGAGGATCTGCTGGATTCGTTTTGCCAGGTCTATAGTTGAACGATAGCTTATATTCCTGGATGATTTGTTGCCATCTGACTTGATGGCGGGAGAGGTCTTGGGGCTTTCGGAAGAACTCGAGGTTCTTGTGATCCGTTAGCACTTTGACAGGATGAACTGCTTCAAGGAGATATTGTCGCCATTCTTGGAGGGCGAAGATAACAGCTAGCATTTCGAGATCTGTTGCATGGTAGTTTTGTTCAGCGTCGTTGAGCAATCTCGATATGAACGCCACGGGGTGCCATATTCCCTCTTGTTTTTGGGATAAGACCGCGCCTACTCCAATTCCTGATCCGTCGGTTTCAATGTGGAACAGGTCGGTGTCTATTGTTACGAACTACCTCCGAAGAGTCTGATCGCTTCCACAAGGCTCAGGTATCTGCTCACAGAGTACATGGCTTCTGGCTCAAGGATGAGGGTATGTGGGTCTTCTCCGAACAACACAAGCTACAATGGCCAGAAGACCAAGGCAATGCTTATAGTGGTGAACAAAGTGGATTAGACTGGGGATACCAGTCGCAATGTGCTACCTTATATACTGTACAGGCGCACGCACAGACCATGCTATGCGTGAGATGATTTACCATAAATAGACTAAGTGATCTCACGAGTGTGAGAAAGGAAGCAACGGAGATTAAAAGGGCTGTGTGAGAAGAGCGGAAATTAAAGGGGCGTGGTCACCTCATGGTATGATGTCATTGGTTCTAGGCCTGGTCATGTGAGGGTTACCACGATCATGTGCACAGATCACGTGACTGGAAAAGGAAAAAGTACAAATGTTAAAAGTTTGAAAATGTTCATATTATAACAGTCTGGTTACAAAGGTACTGACGAAGAAACCTCCTAGCTGCTAGCCACAGAGCTCAGACATGCTTTTGAACTTGTTGACGACTTCCACTTCCATTCTCCGGACAAATCTGGACCTCACTCTACATAATTGGACAAAAGTTCGCATTTTTATCTATAACAGACACTATTTACCACCTAAACCTCCTCTTCTACCTCTGCATCATCGTCATTCTCCTTCTCTTCTGCCTCCATCACCATGTCTTTCTCTGCCATCTTCCAGATGGCCTTGGCCATTGCCTCTTCTACCTCCACCCTCAACTCTGTCACCTCCTTCACTATCACCCTCATCACCTCACTCTCCTCTTCATCCCCCAACTCTTCCTCTGACTCTGATGGCTTCCTCTCTCCATACACCTCCGTCATCTTGAGGTCAATCAGGCATGCCATGAAGGTGTCCTGGTCCTCTAGTTGCTCGGCTTGTGCCTACACTGCATTCCGGAGCTCCCTCACAGTGGCCATCATTGCCTGCCCCACCTGTGTCCACACCCTCAATGCCTCTATGGTTCTTTTCTTCCTTTGCACCAGCTTCTTCACCTCCTCTATTTCTGGCTGAATACACTTTGCCTTTACCTTCTGGCACTTCTGCATAACATCGCCTTTTCTGCTTCCTGGACACACTTGAGGTCCTTGGCGATGCACCTGGTGCATGCCTCCATCTCCAACACCTCCTGCACCTTCCCCTTACTTGTCCTGGTGCATTGTTGCTGCTTGCACACCTTCTCAGCCTTGGCTCCATCAGCTCCACCACCCCCAACTAGGTGTTGACTCATCCTTTTCTTGGCAACTGCTTCAGCTACCTTGCACCTCATTTCCTCACGTGCTTTCTCCTTCTTCACTTTCTTCCTCTCCTCCTCCACCTTCCGCCTTGCCTTCTTCTTCTTCTTTGCCTTCAATTGTCACCTCCATTCAGCAAACTTCACCATGTAAAGGTCATTGTTGTTGTTGTTGTTCTCTGCCAAGCAGGTGTCAGACCATTTGCTGATGTCTTCTTTTTTGGACATGTTGGTGATTTGAAATAGAGAGGTACTAGTAGGATCAAGTTAGTTTTTATAGGCTTTCACCTCCAACCCACAAATTTTTAAACTCTGATTTTCGTAACTCTGCATTGTCACTAATAGGCCTTCAGGGGTTCAGACCTAAGAGGGAAATACTGTCATATCCCAAAATTCATACAAGTCCAACTCTAGCAACTCTAGTGCTCTACATGCCAACTCTGGATCTATTTTGTCTATATTACAACTCCAGACCTCCGGAGTTGTCTCTCCATCTCATATATCCTGTATAGTGTATTTTCAATACCTTTTCACTTCCATCTACCCTATACCCTGTCATCTCCATCTTCCCTGACTTTGTCATAGTAACCCACTGACCCTTTCAGCTATATTTTTCTGTCTCGTTACTTATCCTAGAAAATACTTCTCTCCTCAAAAATACTTATACCCTCGAAAATACTCAAATCCCCAGACTTTACTACTTTATCTTCCATTTCTACTCTGTATATAAAGTTGTACCAATAGGGCTTGTACTTCAGTTTGAATATTATCTTAGACTCACCTCCACCTTCATTAACTTCTGTCTGAGTCTTGACAACTCTTCTCCGACCTTTCTCTAATCAACTTCAGGTTGTTGTTATGAACTACCTCCGAAGAGTCTGATCACTTCCACAAGGCTCAGGTATCTGCTCGCAGGCTACACAAGTCCTGGCTCACGAAGGAGGGTATGGGGGTCTTTTCCGAACAACACAGGCTAGAATGACCAAGAGGCCAAGGCAATGCCTATAGTGGTGAACAAAGTGGATTAGACTGGGGTTTCCAGTCGCAGAGTGCTAGTTTATATACTGTACAGGCGCGCGCACAGACCATGCTATGTGTGGGAAGAAATACCATAAATAGACTAAGTGATCTCACGAGTGTGAGATAGGAAGCAGCAGAGATTAAAGGGGCTGTGTGGGAAGAGCGGAAATTAAAAGGTCATGGTCACCTCATGTTATGACGTCATTGGTTCTAGGCCTGGTCATGTGAGGGTTACCATGGTCACGTGCACAGATCACGTGACTGGAAAAGAAAAGAAGACAAAGATAAAAAGTTTTGAAAATGTTCGTATTATAACACTACCCCCTTTTTAAGACTCAAATTCCAGGCGAGTCGTGGTGTGATCCGTGACTGTAAAGTTCTCGAAGGGAGAGAAAAGGAAGGCAAAGGAAGACGCCGTGAGACCACGGAGTTTGCGAGGAGCGGAGGGATTAGATTTATGGAAATCGGCAACTGCCAGTGGGGCAGTGTTAATTATGTCTGACGATTCCCAGGTACGATCGGTTTCATCATATCCTCTCCAGTGTACCAAATACTCTAACTTCCTGTTTTTGAGACGAGATGAAGCGATATAGTCCACTTCGAATTGCTCTTCTCCCTCTTGATCTACCTCAATCGCGTCGGGTCGGACTTTGGGCTGTCCAGATAAGGTTTCCCGATAAGGTTTTACGCGAGAGATATTAACCGTGGGATGAATGCGAACGGCATTAGGGAGTTTGAGCGTAACGGCATTAGGAAGGACCGCGGTGATAGCATAGGGTCCAATCCATTTTTGGGTTAATTTCTTTGCCGTGTAAGGAAGTTTGAGTTTGTCGGTAGATAACCAGACTTGCTGGCCAATAGAATACTCCGGGGCTTCGGAACGACTTTTCTCCGCAGAAGCGATCATACGATCTCGAGTATTCTCGAGTGCTTCTTCAATCTCCTTGTGAGAATGGCCCATTTCTCCTGCGAACCCTGCTAATCTCCCTTCAAAACCCATGCGAGGGGCGTAATTATGAGTAACATTGAAAGGGATAGAGCCGGTGGCAGTAGTGACGGTATTATTATGGGAGAATTGGGCCATTTTGAGCCAGTCAGCCCATTCGTGTTGCTTCTTTCCAACGTAAGCGCGGAGATATTGTTCTAGATCTCGATTAACACGCTCTGTTTGGCCATCGGTTTGCAGATGATAGGCCGTGGAAATCTTTTGAGAGATACCGAGCAGTTTGCATAAATCCTTGGTAAAAGCGGACACGAATTGTGGACCACGATCGGAAACTAGAGTGGAGGGGAGTTCATGGGTACACCAAACATGATCCCGAAATAATTTAGCTAAATCCGAAGAGGAACAAGTATCGTAAGTGGGAATAAATACAACTTCTTTGGAGAAGCGATCCACTACCACGCAAATAGCCGTGAAAGAACATAATTCGGGAAGTCCTGTTATGAAATCTACCGAGAGATCTTCCCATGGTTTTTTGGCCACAGGTAACAGAAGAAGTTTTCCTGCCGGTGCTTTTGACTTTCCCTTCGTGAGGGCGCACACTTGGCAGCTATCTACGTATGTTCGAACGTCTTTAGTGACACCAGGCCACAAAAAATAGCGAGTGAGGGTATGAATGGTTTTAGAGTGACCGCCATGACCGGCAATGGGAGAGTCGTGACATAAGGTAAGGAGACGAGTACGTAAGGAAGAAGGCACGAAAACTTTGTTTTTGTTATTTTTGAAAATGTTCGTATTAGCATCGAAAAGGAAGTCATCCACGGCATCCACTCCTAGCGAAGCAGACTCCGATTCCAACTCCGAAAGGAAGTCCGAGGAAAGTGAAACAGAATTAATAAAAACAGTGGGAGGCAAGACCGTTATATTGGCATTATGATCTTGCACTGCCTCACCATGGTCCGGGCGACGAGAAAGCGCATCAGCCCGACCATTAGAAGAACCCGGTTTATAAACAAATAAATAGTTGAATTCCTGGAGGACAGCATGCCAACGAGCTTGCCGACCGCTAAGAGTCTGCGGCTTCTTCCAATATTCCAGGTTTTTGTGATCGGTCCAGATTTCGAATCTTTCGCGACCAATAAGATAGTGGTGCCATTCTTCCAGCGCCCGAATCACTGCAAGTAATTCTTTGTCGTAAATAGGATAATTGCGCTCAGCGCTATCAAAAGAATGAGAGATGAAGGCGATAGGTCGCCAGTTACCATCATTACACAGAGTGGAGAGCACAGCTCTGGTAGCGATATCCGAGGCGTCCGTTTCGACCCTGACTTCTTGATCCCGATTAGGATAAGCTAGAAGTGGGGCGATAGTGAACTTCTGTTTGAGGGCTTCGAACGCCGCTTGTTGATCGGGACCCCATGTGAACGGAATGTCTTTCTTGGTAAGATCGTTCAAGGGGCGTGTGATCTCGGCAAAGCCTGAAATGAAATGCCTATAATAATTACATAGTCCGAGGAATCCTTGGAGCTATTTCAGCCGTGTGGGAACAGGCCAATCCATGACTCCAGCGACTTTCTTTTCCTGCATTTCTACCCCCTTTTTAGATACAACCATGCCCAAAAAGTCCACCTTGTCCTTCGAGAAATGACACTTGGAGGGTTTAACGTAAAGATCGTTATCGCGTAGACGACGTAAGACCTCTTTTACTACCTCCTCGTGTTCTCCCCGAGTCTTCTTGGACGTGAAAATCATACAATCGTCGATATAAATTATTACAACAGCATACATATCGTTGAAAATGTCATTCATCATTTGTTGGAAAGTGGGGGGAGAATTAGTCATTCCGAAATACATTACTGTTGGTTCGTAAGCTCCGATTGGAGTAACGAAGGCACCCTTCCATTCATCACCTTCCTTGATCCGTACATTGTTGTAGCCC
>JBBPQZ010001127.1:0-10113 GCA_038092795.1 Boletus rubissimus | reverse complement strand
ATCCCTTATTCGAGGCACCCTCACTGACGGGAGTCCCATCTCCGGGGAATCCTCCTGGGAGAGTCCCACCAGGCGAGCCCACTTCTCCCGTCGTCGGCTTAGGCATCGATGCCTTGGAAGAGGCTGAACCACCACCTGCTTATTCCCGCTTCGACGAGAGTCGGCCACGTATCCCCGTCGCTTCGGATGTGTTAGGGCCGTATCCGCATATCTCGGTTCTTAACCACCCTGCGCAATGAAGGAAGTAGAAGGACAGAGTAGCGGTTTGGAAACGGCCAAAGACAATTGATCATGGACAGTATATAAACAGTGTATCCATGTCTCGATCATTTTATTTGATGACCTAGCAGAGTTTATGTGATGTTATTTATCTACCTGTAACTGAGCTTGCGATGACATTCAGTGACCTGCATGATGACCAAATCTGCCTCAATAACGCATGGACCAGCAGGGTCCAGACTCCAGAGCAGTGCCACAAAACACGTCACGTGCGTCACGTGCGTTCCGACGCGATGCTACTTAGCGCGTCATTATATAACTTTGCCAAGAGCCATCTATTGCGAGCAGACAAACCAGAACTCAGCTTCCCACTGCCATCAGCACTTGGCACCTGCTCAAAACAATACGAAGAATCGACAGCCATGTTCCCGTACAAGTTTGCACCGCATTCCCAGAAAAAGGACATAAACCAAGTCGGCGCTGCTTTCAGTAGCCTACTCAAAAGATCAAATCTCGATGTGACCCCAAACGAGACCCTTGCTGAGAATACCCCGAAAAGGGGGTTTGACGGCGGTTTCTCTCAGTCGCTCTCATCACGCCACGTCGAGTCGCACGCTCTCGGCAGCTCAACTCATCCGCACCATACCCCAGAAATCATAGACAGTAGGCTACCTACCTCTGTGACAGTAAGCTGATTCATCGTTCACTTCTTTGTTTTTTGAACAGTTTATCCGTCAGGGAACGTCTTCTCTTCGCAGGGATGACCCAACAGGTATGTATATACGCGTGGATACCGTCTTGCATACCCAGACGACGATTCTGGACGCATATACGCAGAAATTGGTTTGAATTCACGTGCATTCACGTCGTCTACTCCCTCTTCAAGAGATTATCCCAGGAGATTTGTCAAGACGGAATCGCAGGAACTTGACCTGAACTCTTCTGTGGGCGAAATTGAACCCGAGGTCGTCTTCGGTCACATGACGGCCAAGTTCCGCGAGTTACAGAAAGAATGGGCACAACAAGTGTGTATTCCTGCCTATTCTTCGACCCCTCATTCTGCACTTTTTCTGACTGAACGTGCAGCGTGACTATATAACGGATTTAGAATCACGACTAGCAGCCAAGAATGAGGAGAATACTACGCTCTCAAGGAATCTCGCCCAAATAGAAACTGCGCACAGGCGAGCAATGGACAAGCAGCGAGATGCGCTTGGCAGGGCCGCGAAAAAGTGTGGAGTAGTGGTCGTTTCCTCGAAGCTTTCTGACCGAATTACCCCGTAGCTACTCCGCGCTCAAATCCGAGTTAGACGATTTTAAACTTTCCTCAACGACTTCGTCACTAATTATATCGGAGGCGAAGGCGACAATGGAGAGCTTGGCAACTTTGCGAGATAGCACACAGATCAATCTTCGAGGTTCGTCCCGTTAGCTAACCATCTCTCCCTGTCCGGAGCACTGAGATTTTCGCTAGATCTTGAGTCCATGTTCGATGACGATGGTCAGCTCATTTTGACCGCTGAAACAAGGGAAATTGTTCATGAACTCCGTTCCGAGCTTTCGAAGAGTAGGTAGGTGGTTAGTCAGGGGCAAGTTGCACCAACAATCGTTTTCGCAGCCCAACAGGTGGCAGACCTGCTTCGTGATAAGCTACACACCATGGGCACCGACTTATCAGAAGCGCGAGCTCGGATCTTGGAATTGGAAGAGTTGACTACAGCGGATAGGAACCGATCCGAATCAACCTCGCTTAAAATCCGCCAGTCGGGTAAGAGGGTGTGATCGTTGTACGAATGGATGCTGATGATCGGAAAGCCGATCAAATGGTGGAGGTTACGCGATTTTTGCAAGAACAAAAGCATGAGTCAATACAGGCTACGGCAAAGGCTTATGAAATTGAACAACAGCTGGTGCATGCGCAGACACGGTAAAATGTACCACACCATCAACCGACAACATTACTAATTTGGGTATACATGGTAAGATTGCAGGAAGCACAGTCTGTGATAACCTCAATGAAGGAAGAGTGCGTCCTTCCATTCCACTCCCTCTGATATCACGGTTGACCGTCATCGCTAAGAATGTCTGCGCATGAAGAACTTCATGAAGAACAGGGCGCAAAACTCCGTACCCTTCGCCACACGATCGACTTCCAAGAAGGCAATGTAAAGACTCTTGAAGCACGGTAACTCTATCATTCGCCTATGATGTTTCTCTAAACCTTAATTAGGGCTCAGAGGGCAGAAGAAGAGCTAGTCCAAGCTTTGAATCATAATCATGAATTGCAGGGTCGGCTCGACTCTGCGAAGGGCTTAGAAAAGAATTTGACGCAACAAGCATCACGGCTACTTTCAGAACGTGATGAAGCGAAAGAGAAACTACAATCAATTGAACGCCAACTTTCTGAAGTGCAAGCCTGCGAAAAGTCTCTCTCTTCCGACATGGCAAAGACATTGATCGAACGGAATGCCCTTGTCGACAAACTGAAATCGTCTGACGACCTCAAGCGTGAAGTCGACATGTATCGCGAAAAGTAAGGGTCAATTTGTCGGAGTGCTTGCATTTGTTCAGCTTATTCAGGTACGCCGAGCGTCAGGTCTCCTTGAAGGTATGAGTTGCCTATTCGCGCTCCGGCATTTCCTCAGTCACTGTGTTCCCAGGTCCTTCAGGAACGATTTGACGATCAATGCGTGACGTTGGCTGCATCAAAGGAATCCATCGGCGAACTGCAGGTAAGCACTCAATTATTCTGTGCGAATGATATTGAAGTATCGTTCGAGCAGGAGCGCCTTCATGCAGCAGAACGTCAAGCAACTGTTGGTATCTATCTTTCACACAAATTGTCAACCGTACTGATTTTCCCTCCAAGGAAACATCGATTGAATCCAAACGCGAGATGATCCATCTTCAAGAACAGAACGGGGTGTTGAAGGCCAGACTTGACCGCGCAGACAAGGAGATCGAAGAGAAGACTGCATCGTTCCAAGCCCTTCAGATCGAGTTGTCCCACAAGGAGGGCGCATTTCAAGCCTTGTTAGAAACAGAGAGGCTATGCAAGAATGAGGCATTTGGTCAAGTGCAAGAAGCGAAAATCAAGGTCGAGTCACTCCTCACGGAGCTTGCTCAGAAAGACTATCAAATGCAGGATATAGCTAAGCGACTGGCCGCGGCCGAAGCTCCGTCCACTGAACGCGAGCGAGAAATGGCGGCACAGAAGGTGCGCATCGCCGAGTTAGAAGCAGCCGAAAAAGGATTAGCAAACCGAGCTGCGACTATTTCTCGCCGATACGAAAACAATGATTTGGTGAATTTCGTTTCCTTCGTTGTCCTGCGATGACGGCAGCTACCCCCCCAATAGAATGACGACGAGAAGGCATTGGTTGCTCTGTTGATGCAGAAGGCCCGAGCAATCCACGATCGGGAGACGGTGGAGAAGACCAACGAGATTAAACGGGTGTGTGTTACAAGCATGGAGTAACTGACCTTTGCTCAACTGTTTGGAGCGTGACAACATGATTAAACAACACAAGGCAAGGATCGCACAACTGGAGAATTCCCTAGCCCGCCGGATCTGCGATGAGGTTGGTGAAAGTCGGTTCGACGTTCTCACTGACCCAAATATGCAGAATTACAGTCATGGTCGGCATCCACAAAAGGTACTGACGAACAAAGTAATTCAATGGCCGTCGATGTCACAAAGCCGCAAGGACCTTCGTCCGATCATCAGCCAGAAATCCGCGGCGCTGGACACGAGAGCCCCTCGAGCAATGCAACTCATGGCGTTGCTGACGGGGCCTCCGTGAATCCTTCTATCGCTGGCCCTTCGAGTCGATCAACTGGCTACCCCACTTTTGCCAAGCTTTGCAGAGAAGACACCGATGACATCGCAAACTTCGAAGATGAAAACCCACCAATGGCAACAGGGAAACGTGTCATGTTCGCCGACGAGGTCGAGGACGAGTCCTCGCGGCCCGCGCGGCGAATGGTGCATCTATTTATTCAATCTCGTCGTTCATCTGTTTTTGACCTCCCTTTCTTGCCACTTCTGCTTCCTTTCCGCCCTTCTACTTTGCGTCACTCTCATTTTTAGAAGCACGGCAAGGGAACTGGCGTGGAAAAAATGGTCGTCGACCAGGTTTGTTTTCCTCCGCGTGTCTCTTCTTGACTTGAGCTCCTTGTAGACCATTGTCCCGGCTTCCGGCACTGGCACTGGCAACAAGAAGAGAGCACCAAGGCGTCGTTAGATTTACACCACGTACTCGGGCTCGGTGGACTTGGCTACGGACTCCTCTTATACTTTCTTTCGTTGGCCTTTTTTTCTTCGCACCGCCACCCATGCATGTTACCACGTGCATGTCGTACTTGTTGACGCTAGTCTGATGTTGGGCCGTGTCCATTCGAAACGGGTTCACCAAGAGAGAAGGAACACTTGACATTGATACAAACATGAGTCAGTGTAGACGGACAGGTTATACAAGAGCATGTGGAGTGCTTAGCAACAAGATGTACGAGCAACGGTGTGTGATCAGAGGAAGCAACGATCATAAAGTGGGCCGAACAAAAACACATGCATGGGAGTGCGGTGGATATACAGAACACAGCGATGATATACGACACGAAAGCGAGATAGAGATGGAACGTCCAAGAAGGTATCAGTATGAGGTCATTGTTGAGAGGTAAACATAGCGTCCAGCAGACGGGAACGTCCAAGATACCAAGAAAAAAAAAATACAATACAATACAATGCGTGGCGTGGCGAGGAGAGGGAGAGGGATGAGCAGAGAGCACAGGATATATACATACAACCGCTGCGGAGAAAATGGAACGCCTCAGTCCGGAAGGCGCAGGGTATCGCCTTCGAAAATGATGTCACCCTTGTCTGAAAGGGCAGCGACAGCTTTGGCGACTTCAGCAGTGTCAAAGTCTTCGTGTTTGTCCGGCGGCATAGCGGCGTTGAGGTAAGTCAGTAACGAGGATATCGTCATGTCGTCAGTCGATTCGTAGGTAGCCATGAAGAGATACGCAATGGATGAGAATATGAAATTCATGCTACAAATTAGAAAAGGAATGATCAATAATCCCGTCTGTTAAAATAATGACGATAAAATAATAAAGAACAAGACGTGAAGAAAAGGAATGACTAGAATCACGTACCGGCCATGCACCGAATCCAGATCCGCCAAACCGAAGATCAGCCTTCGGGGTAACCTGTTTACCGACGTCCCCGATTCCATCGAGTTACCAACATCTGCTTCATATTTGCTTTTGGGACGTATCGCACGCGTGGGTTGTGTTTTCCGGAGAGAGACACTACTCGTTATGATATCAGAAGATGTTGCTGGCCATGGCGGACAGGGTCGGTTGTCGGTACCATCGACCAACCGCGGTTTCTTCGCAGAAAGTGGGGGAAGCCGAGGCTCTGTCGGTATTAGTGCCTTCAAATTACGTCTCTCTTCCGCCCGGTGGAATTCGGGTCCGTCGGTAGGACCGTCGTCAGAGTCAAGCTCGTCCTCAGCGGAAGCGTCGTCGTCGGTGAGGCTGTCCTCTGCAGCGGGTTGACCCCCCTTTGCCCTCGCGTCGGCTGCTTGAGTGGCTTTTTGTGCGCGTCTCTCGCTAAACCCCAAAAAATGATCCCACAAGGTCCGCCCCATATCATCAACGAATGGACGGCGAACAAACGGGAGAAAGGTCCACTCGTGTGAGAGATAAAGGGACACATGTTAAAGAAGAGACGACCCACTGCCTGGCTAAACATTTTCCACGATGCTGCAACCACGGGTATGCACAGTATGAACTATCTTGCCTGAGCTGCACCCATTTCTTGCAGAGTGTGCAAAACACTCTATTTGGTTCAACCTCTCCGACGAGCGCATCTGCCCTGAGAGTAGCCGCCCGTTGTTCGGCGTTTCGCCGGCGAGACTCATGAGCTGGGGGAAAACTGGTTGGTGTGAGGTCCTTGAACGAGGAAGAGGGAGAGCCTGGGACGACACCAGACTTGGGGATAGCAGAAGAGGGATCTATGTTTGGTTGCGAAATATGCCGCGAGCCTCCTGCATGGAGGGCGTTGAATTCACCGGGATTGGCAGAGCGGGAGGATGCATCATCGGTATGAGGTCTGTCCATGCTCAAACATAAGTGTAAAGAACGAAAAAGACAGAAAGACAAACCTGGAACTCGAGGAAGGCTCCACTGGCAGTTGGTCGGGGGATGTAGCCGATTGACCCACGTATTTCTGACAAACCGAGCGGTGTTGCAACCACTTTTGCACAGCTTGCATATGATTTTCTGAACTAACTGGAAGCCACTGATCACAGACGTTACACAGTACACGCTCGGCATCGAATTTGCGGACATCAGGGTCTTTGGATAGCAATGAATTGCGCTCTTCCAAACCACAATTGTTCTTGGTGTTTCTGTGTGATAAGGTGAAATTCTGCGGCAGCCGGATAAGCCACTGATATACTTACATTTTCTTTGATAGGCAACTCTTCCTGTGGGCATCCCATGGAATGGAACAATACGTGGAATTAGGGCGCAGGCGAATCCATTTTTCACAGGATGCACATAAGACACGATAGGCCTCGAATTGGGCGACGTAGGGGTCTGCACGCAAGTAATCAATACGCTCCTCTTCCGACCGCTTAGCACGGCGTCGTTTTGGTGGTGGATTCGCGAGAGCCTCCGCCGTGCTCTCTGGTGTATAGATCACTGGCTCCGGAACTGACTGGGTAGTGTTGGCGCTGGGGTGGGTGATGCGTTGATAGATGATATCACAGACACATGGATATGACGTACCACTGCTGACGATGTGCATCCCAATGTTTCAAGGTAAAGCCGCCGGTTGCTTCGTCTCGGAAGGAAACACCTTCGCCACAAACCTCGCATATGACGCGCCCTGTTTCATACTCGCCTTTTGGCGCTGTGGGAGAGCCTTTGGTACTCTTGGTGTCACCCTCGGGGGAGTGATCTCGCGTCGGAGGCGTCTTGCGCTTGCGAGAACTTCTAATACACTAGTGAATGCGCGTGGAGACGGATCAAAAGATCATGCGCACGAGGGACCAGACAGCGACGGAGATGCCAACGAAATGGCAACACTGCGTGTCACGTTTCTCGTCAGATCAGCGGGCACAGCGAGGAGAGTACGCACGGATGGGTGTCCACGTCCATATCCTCGGATATGGATATTCGGGGAAACGACTGGAAGCAGTGGTACTGGAAGAAGAAAAAAAAAAAGAGAAAAAAAGGGATAGATGCGGAGAGAGAGCGAAGGGGTTAATATGTGTGTTCGGGTCCAAACCGTATTTACAGAAACAAGAGAAAAATATGTCACAGATCCGGGATTTCGAGAACATAACCAAAGCCTAATTCGCACGGACATATTCAATCTCCGCAGAACATTTGCCGTTAATTATCCAGGAACGTCCTCGAAACACATGTCCGTTCCTTTTTCGTAGCTGCTGGGTCGAAACTTTGTATGTCACTTCCCAGGTGTTTTTCTCGTCCTCAGCTTGCAAAACTGGGTCCTGGATGAGGTTGAGTTTGCGATCAGCTCAGTCCTCGCCACTCCAATTCCCTGACCATGTTTCCATGGAAGTGTTCCCTCTCATGACCTTCCCTTATCCAGTCACGTTTCATTTCTCCTCTCGCCATGGTACTCTCATCCGGTATTTCCAGAAACGTGATATCAAATCGGCTGTTCTGTGAGCATCACCAGGTTTTCATTCTCGCTGTCTCCTTCCCCGTTCTTTATCATTATGCGATGCTTTCGGTCATGATTTGATCGCTCCTAGCAGGGCAATTCAGGCGTGCTAGGCCATCCCGGTTACTCATTTTCCATGTGTGTACCCAAATCGATCTTCTTTTACATACGTTTTGTTTTCGCAGCATTCATCTTGCTCCCTCGGGTCTAAGACGGAACTCTATGTTTGCTCGCTTCATGTCGTGGTGGCCCGGGATCACCTCCGCGTGGTGTGACTATTATTGTTGTCGTGTCACCCCTATGACTTGTCCCACCCTTGCGATCTTTCTCTCGCGTTTCAGTGTCAATCGCTCAATCCTGTGCCAACATGCCCATCCCACCCGCGTGTTCCACGTCACCCCGTCTTCCCCTTGCAACATCTCCCAAGGTCTCGTATGACATTGCTCCCACCGGCATAAACCGTAAGTGCGGTGTAACTTCAAACTTGAGCTACACCTATTTTGGACGGCCCTTGGAACATGATCACAAGCCTGACACCGAACTCGTGTCCATTCAAAACAGTTGATTTGTTTTCCATTCTTTGTTTTTATTTTACTTTATTTATTTTAAAATTCTGTGAGAAGAACTTTTTTTCAATGTGGACGAAAATTTGGTATAACTCGACCGCCATCTACGGAACTTCAGTCTATGTCGTATTCAATTGATCGCCGTTGACATAGCTCAGGAAAACACATGGACCCATATGGTCAAGCCTCACAGCGTCCACGCGGTTTCACTCGCAACGAAGGGGGATTCCCGGTTCTTGTGTTTTAATAGTACCTTCCGCATTCGCCGGGAGGTGGGGCCCGAGTACCAGCTTCAGCTTCCTCGTAGAACTAGGCTTTAAACCACAGAATAACGCTGCCGTCTGGATTTGAAAAAAAAAAACACTGCCGTCGGTTGAAAGCCCAATCTCCTTGAGAGTACTTTGTACGTGTTGCGCCGTCACGCCACAGCAGCCATGCAATCGTCGATCGCGATACCGTATCCTTAACTGAGGCACATGATACGTCTTTTTTGGGAACTTTGGAGCACATTGTCGCCCATTTCTATGATATGGCATTGTTCGAAGTATGATATATTATTGTGTGTCGCTGCCAGTTGCACAGGACATATCCAGTCAGAGAGGCAGTAACATGGACGAGGAAGGGTCCCCTTTCGAGTACATCGACATGTCTCAGTTAGGTTTCTCAAATTATGATCTGTTTAACCACACAGACCGTAGCGCTATCAAATGTCATTTACGCCCCAAAGGGACAGAAATGGATTTAAAAAAAGTCATTTGATCCTCCCTATCGGGGTAGCGAAGAGAATTTATGATTGTGATTCAATAAGATAACCTGATATGACCGACGGGAAACTGTCATAGATAGCCTCCATCGTTCGCAATGAGTCCACGAGTGCCAGTCTTATGTATGTGGAGCGGAAGTGAGGTAGCATCGACGCTGTCAACCAAATCCGCGGACTCTTAATTGCACGCCGCCTCCTAAGGTGTTGGTGGCTCACTTACATCCTCCTGCGCTGCTCACGACTGCGACTACAGAGGGAACAAAGGGGGTTTCAAAGTACACCTATGTAGTTTACCTAACCTTATCCACGTGACGGAATTCCATTACCATTTACCACGATTCTCCCTCGGATGGCATTAGGATAACCTGACTGTTACACCCTACCATATCCTCCTTCCTCTAAGAAGGCCTTTAAACGGTTGACGATGGTATCGAGCGCACTCAGCCACTTTGCGAGCTCGATACCGAACTTTTCTTTGTCCCCTCCTTGCGAGATGCGAGTAATAAAATCTCGGCGGTAAGGAACTGCTCTAACGGCGACCTAAACCAACCGGTAAGCCTACAGATCGGGCGCCCCCAAAGTCGGGCAGTATAGCAGGACGAGATGACGTACGACGGCTAACGAACGAACGATAAACGTGTGGTGATGTCTGAGCACCTGATCATATGAGCGCTTGAAGCACACGTGTAATTCCGCGGAAGGATCATTTTGCATGTGCTGCAATGCTTTGGATAGAAACGTGAGACCACTGAATGATTCAATTTATTATTCGGGTGTCGTTTTGCGTCTTGGTTAGTTGTGTGCTCTCACCGAGTTAGGCGTATCAAGCAAGCGATTCCATTACGAAGTCCTTCTGACGTTTCGCT
>JBBPQZ010001126.1:0-10116 GCA_038092795.1 Boletus rubissimus | reverse complement strand
AAGAGTAAATCGAAGGAGGTCTAAACTAAGGATTTAAGTGATACTCGAGTCGTTTATATATGCAGTCTCCACACGCACGGACCTAAGTAAGAAATGCAAGGAAGACGAAGAAAGAAAGGGTGACGCGTTACGGATCAAAAGAAGACACGCCACGGAATGGAAAGAAGTCTGAAAAGGAAGGACGCGTAATGATGAAGATCAGAACACGCGGCCGACACATCGCGGGAGAATCAACAAGACAAATATGGTAAGAGGATGCACCACGGGTATGGAGGTAACTGGAGAAGCCAGCGGCGAAGAAAAGGGATGAAGTCCAGTGGGCCTTCTAGGATACGTTGTATGAGGGGTCCTAGAACGGATGGTAGTACATGGATTGAGAGAAGACGAAAGAGAAGTACGAAGAAAAGGAAAAGTTGTAACACATCAGTTCAACTTGGTGCAGGTCACGACTACCCCCTTCCCCGTATCTCCGACCTCCTAGACGCTCCGAGCCACACCAAGATCTACACCAAAATCGACCTCCAGCATGCCTATCACCTAGTCTGCATTATGGAGGGAGATGAATGGAAGATGTCCTTTCGGACATGCTATGGCTCATATGAGTGGCTTGTCATGCCATTCGGTCTTACCAATGCCCCTGTGGCATTTCAGCGGTTTGTTAACACAATCTTTGCTGATCTTTTGGATGTTTGCATTATAGTCTACCTGGACGACATCCTCATCTACTCCATGTACCCCGCCTCTCACAAAGAACAGGTCTGGGAGGTCCTCCGGAGACTCCACAAACACGGCCTCTACGCAAAACCTGAGAAGTGCGAGTAGTCCACTGATACTACTGAGTATCTCGGTTATTTCCTTTCACCCTCTGGTCTCACTATGTCTTCGGACAAGATTAAGATAATACAGGAATGGCCAGAGCCTCGAAAGGTCAAGGACATTCAATTATTCCTCGGTTTCGCCAACTTCTACCGTCGTTTTATAGCGAATTACTCTGACATTGTCGTTCCTTTGACTCGCCTTACTCGCAAAGATACTCCGTGATCTTTTAGTGATGATTGCCGCTCCACCTTC
This sequence comes from Boletus rubissimus, assembly GCA_038092795.1. NCBI lineage: Eukaryota > Fungi > Basidiomycota > Agaricomycetes > Boletales > Boletaceae > Lanmaoa > Lanmaoa rubissima. The sequence goes on along the minus strand of JBBPQZ010001126.1, from coordinate 9,045 downwards.
CGCACCTTGAAAGATACATTCACCTCCACTCCTATCCTCACCCATTGGGTTCCTGATGCTCCAACGGTTGTAGAAACAGACGCCTCTGACTACGCTATTGCCAGTATCCTCTCCATCCACTGTCCAGATGAGGAATTCCGGCCTGTTGCTTTCTACTCCCATACACTTTCAGCTCCAGAGCTCAACTACGACACCCACGATAAGAAGCTCCTTGCCATTCATGAGTCCTTCCGGACTTGGCATCACTACTTGGAAGGCTCCAGTTTCCCCACTGACATTGTCACCAACCACAAGAACCTGGAGTACTTCACTACTACCAAACTCCTGACTCGCCAGCAAGCCCAGTGGTCGGAGTTCCTTTCCCAGTTCCACATGGTCGTCCGTTTTTGCCCCAGATGCCTTGGCGTGAAGCCTGATGCCCTCACTAGACGCTGGGATGTCTATCCCAAAGAGGGGGATAAGGACTACACTTGCATCAATCCCCATAATTTCCGCCCCATTTTCACCCAAGAACAGCTCGCTGTGTCCCTACAAGCTACCATCCTCGCTGCTCTGGTCCTTCAGGCAAGCACCCTCTATGACATCGAGCAGCTTCACAGCGACATTTTCTCTGCCCTTTCCTCCAACTCTCTCGCTGAACTCCACATGTCCACCTCCGAACCTCCTGACTCTTGTTGGTCAATTGACTCCAACAGTTTCCTCCATTTGGATAACCGCATCTATGTCCCTGATTCTAACGACCTCCGACTCTGCATCCTTCGATGCAAACACGATCATCCTCTCTCTAGACATTTCAGTCAGAACTGAACGTTGGAATTGATTCGCCACGAATACACTTGGCCAGGTATCAGGACGTTCATTAAGGACTATGTCTTCTCCTGCACCTCCTGTGCCCGCGCGAAGGTTCCCCGGCACCGCCCTTATGGGCTCCTGAAGCAGCTCCCCATTCCTGAGAAGCCATGGAACTCTATCTCCATGGACTTCATTGAACAACTCCCTGAGTCCTCTGGATTCACGGCGATACTTGTGGTCGTAGACCATCTCTCCAAACAATGCATCTTCATTCCCACTCACGACACAATCATGTCCCCAGAGCTTGCCAAACTCTTCCTCCTCCATGTCTTTTCGAAGCACGGAGTTCCCTCCCACATCACCTCCGATTAAGGAACTGAGTTCGTCTCTCACTTCTTTCATTTCTTAGGAAAAGCTCTGGATATCCGACTCCACTTCACCTCTGGTTATCACCCAGAAGGAGATGGTCAAACAGAGCGGATGAACCAGACTTTCGAGCAGTACCTCCGCATCTATTGTAACTACCAGCAGGATAACTGGTTCAAACTCCTGCCCCTTGCGGAGTTCTCCTACAACAATGCCCCTAGTGCTACTACCGGTGTTTCTCCATTCTTTGCCAACAAAGGCTATCATCCCAACATCTCCATCTATCCGGAACGAGATCTCACCTCTGCTTGTGCTCGAGAATACTCCGTCGACCTCGATACCCTTCATCAGTTCCTCTGTGAGGAAATGGCCCATGCCCAACAGCATTATCAAGGACCCGCAGACGCCAAGTGAACTCCGGCACCAGACTTCAAAGTTAGTGACTAGGTTTTCATGAAAGCTAAGTACTTCCGCTCCACTAGACCTTTGAAGAAACTCTCTGAGAAGAACTTGGGACCATACACCATTATCGCTCAGGCAGGGACCCACTCTTTCATGCTCCGACTCCCCGACTCTATAAAGTCCGTTCACCCCATCTTTCACGTTTCGCAATTAGAACCCTCCGTACCCAACATCATTCCCAACCAGGTACAATCTCCTCCACCTCCAGTCGAAGTGGACAGAGAACCAGAGTTCGAGATCTCCAAGATCCTCAACTCCAAAATAGACCAACGAAGAAAACACTGCAACCTGCTCTACCTCATGCAGTGGTCCGGTTACGAAGGTACTGATGAAGAAACCTCCTGGCTGCTAGCCACAGAGCTTGGACATGCTTCCGAACTCGTTAACAACTTCCACTCCCGTTATCTGGACAAGCCTGGGCCTCACTCCACATGACCAGACAAAAGTTTGCATTTTTATTTTACAACAAAACGCTAATTACCCCCTACACCTCCTCTTCTACCTCCACGTCATCATTGTCGTTCTCCTCTTCCACCTCCATCGCCACATCTTCCTCTGCCATCTTCCGGATGGCCTTGGCCATCGCCTCTCCTACCTCCGCACTCAACTCCATCACCTCCTCCACTATCTCCTTTGTCACCTCACTCTCCTCTTCATCCCCTAATTCCTCCTCCAACTCTAACGGCTCCCTCTCCCCATATACCTCCGTCATCTTGAGGTCAATCAAGCGCGCCATGAAGGTGCCCTGATCCTCCAGTTGCTCGGCTTGTGCCTGCATTGTGTCCTGGAGCTCCCTCACAGCGGCTGTCATTGCCCGCCCCACCTGTGTCCACACCCTCAACGCCTCCATGAAGTCTGCCTCATACGAGGACCCCACGGCGGCGCTCAACCCCTCCTCCGACTCGTCCGTCCGCCTCTTCTTCTTCGCCGGCTGAGCAGCCCCCTCTGTGGCCCTCTTCTTCCTTTGCACCAGCTTCTCCGTCTTCTCTGTCCCTGGCCAGACGCACTATGCCTCCACCTCTGACACCTCCCTCACCTTTCCCTTACTCGTCCTGGCGCATTGCTGCTGCTCATGCGCCTCCTTGGCCTTGGCTCCGTTAGCTCTGTCAGCCCCAACAAGGTTGTGACTCACCCTTTTCTTGGCTGCTGCTTCGGCCACCTTGTGCCTCATTTCCTCGTGCGCTTTCTCCTCCTCCGCTTTCTTCCTCTCCTCCTCCACTTTCTTCCTCTCCTCCTCCACCTTCCGCCTCGCCTCCTCCTCCTTCTTCGCCTTTGATCGTCGCCTCCATTCAGCGAACTTCGCTGCGCAAAGGTTGTCATCGTCATCGTCGTCATTCTCCGCCAGGCGGGTGTCAGACCATTTGCTGATGTCTTCTTTTTCGGACATGGTGGTGGTTTGGGATAGAGAGGTACTGGTAGGATCAAGTTAGTTTTTATAGGCTTTCGCCTCCAACCCACAAATTTTCAGACTCTGATTTTCATAACTCCGCATTGTCACTAATAGGCCTTCAGGGGTTCAGGCCTAAGAGGGGGATACTGTCATATCCCAAAATTCATACAAGTCCAACTCCGGCAACTCCAGCGCTCTACATGGCAACTCCAGATCTATTTCGTCTATATCGCAACTCCGGACCTCCGGAGTTGTCTCTCCATCTCATATATCCTGTATAGTGTATTTCCAATCCTTTTTCACTTCCGTCTACCCTGTACCCTATCATCTCCATCTTCCCTAACCTTGTCATAGTAACCCGCTGACCCTTTCGGCTACATTCCTCCATCTTATTACTTACCCTAGAAAATACTCCTCCCCTTGAAAATACTCGTACCCTTGAAAATACTCAGACCCCCAGACTTTACTACTCCATCTCCTGTTTCTACTCTGTATATAAAGTCATACCAATAGGGCTTGTACTCTAGTTCGAATATCATCTTAGACTCACCTCCACCTCCATTGACTTCTGTCTAAGTCTTGATGACTCTTTTCCAACCTTTCTCTGATCGACTTCGGGTTGTCCCCAACCCTTGGTCAACCTCTGACCATCTCTGACCATCTCCGCAAATCCGGGACACTAGACTCTGACAAGGGCGCACCACATACGGTGAAGCTGAAGTCCTATTCCCTTCCCTCGGACATAACTCTGGAGTTCCAGAGTTCGTACCGGAGTTGACCCAGTCTTAACAAAGAGGGAGAAGAGCAATTTGAGGTGAATTACATAGCTTTATCCTGTCTCAAAAACAGGAAGTTAGAGTATCTGATACATTGGAGGGGATATGACGAAACTGATCACATATGGGAATCATCAGATATCATTAACACTGCCCCTCTGGCAGTTGCCGATCTCCACAAGTCTAACCCCTCTGCTCCTCGCAAACTCCACGGACTCATGGCATCCTCCTTCGCTTCTCTTTTTTCACCTTTCAAGAATTTTACAGTCACAGAACCAACCACGACTCGCCTGGAATTCAAGTCATAAAAAGGGGGTAGTGTTATAATATGAACATTTTCAAACTTTTCGGACTTGTATTCTTTTCTTTCTCAATCACATGATCTGTGCACATGACTGTGGTAACCCTCACATGACCAGGTCTAGAACTAATGACGTCATACCATGAGGTAACCTTGCTCTTTTAATTTCTGCTCTTCTCACACAGCCCCTTTAATTTCTGTTATCTTTCTCTCACAACCATGGCATCACTTAGTCTATTTATGGTAACCCATCTCACACATAGCATGGTCTGTGCGTGCACCTGTATAATATATAAAGTAGCACTTTGCGACTGGTATCTCCAGTCTAATCCATTTTGTTTATCACGATAGTCATTGCCTTGGTCTTCTGGCCATTGTAGACTGTGTTAAGTGGAGAAGATCCCCATACCCTCATCTCCTTGAGCCAGAAATAGTGTATCCTGCAAGCATTGTCCAAGCCTTGTGGAAGTGACTAGACATTTCGGTGATAAGTCATAACAGCGACGCCTGCCAAAAGGCCAAACTAAAAACCACCGTGACCATGACACTGCTATACCCAAACAAGATCCCATCGGCACCCTGGGAAATCATCTCAGTAGATCTGATCAGACCCCTACCACAATCCCAAGAAAAGAATGCTATAATAGTGGTAATGGACCAATTTACCAAGATGATCCACCTGATCCCTGCCACAAACATGATCACCTCGCAAGGAGTAGCCACCGCCTTCAGAGACCACGTGTTCAAGCTTCATGAAACACCCCAGAAGGTGATCTCAGATCATGGACCTCAATTTGTGTCATCGTTCATAAGGGATCTATATATCCTCCTGAAGATCAAAGTGAACCCATCCACAGCTTACCACCCGCAAACAGATGGACAAACGGAGTGGATCAACAGAGAAGTGGAAAAATACCTGAGGATCTACGTAAACCACCGACAAACAGACTGGGTGGATTGGCTAGTGATAGCCGAATTTGCACACAACAATCAAACGACTAGCGCCACAGGAGTATTCCCATTCCTCCTCAACTTTGGCCAACAACCCACCATCCCAGCCAAGAAGTCTGAAGTCTGAAACGAGTCCATGACGATGTTTGTAGAACAAATGAAGTCCAGTTACGAGACGGCAAAAAAGGCATTGGAGAGAGCCACAGAGTCGATGAAGAGATCACATGATAAGAAGACCCGACAAGCAGAGGAATACCAACCAGGACAGAAGGTTCTCCTAGAAGCAAAAAACATCAAAACCGACAAACTAACAAAGAAGTTTGACAATAAGTGATATGGGCCATTCAAAGTGAAAGCGAAGGTAGGGGTAACAGCCTATGAACTAGAGTTGCTGAAGACATGGAAGGGGATCCACCCAGTGTTCAATGAGTCCCTCCTCACGCCCTATGTAACTGGAACCTACCCCACCCAAGCCAAGCCGAAACCACCCCCTCCAATCATCATTCAGCAAGAAGAGGAGTACAAGGTACAGGAAGTCGTGGACTTGTAAAGAAAGTGAAACAAAACCAAGTACTTGGTGCATTGGAAAGACTACCCACGCAAAGAACGCACGTGGAAGCCTAAAACAAACCTAACCCATGCAATCAAGAAAATCAAAGATTTCTATCGAAAACACCCGGAAGCCATCTGCACATTCCAAGGTAATGCAGCTGCAGTGTGCCCTTCCTTGGAATCATGCAATTGCCTCCTCTGTGCTTTACAAACTTCCCTCTTCACAGATAATGGCTTTAAATCCTTCGCCGCCTCACTCAACCGACTTCCCGACTCCCTATTCAAAATACCCACACCACAATCAGAGCCGAAACTCACTGGTATTCTGATCAATTGGGAGCTCAATCTTGAGAAGGGGGTAATAAAATGAAATAAGGCCTTGGTTGTGTCGCCCTACCAGAAGATACTCATATGTAACCCCTGTCTTCCTTCAACAGTTTTCCCTTCACCAGTCATGTGGACCTATGCCAGGATTCAATGCATCTGCTTGGGTGCAGAGATCATATCTTATCTTATCCGATCCCCGTTAGATCCATTAATCTCGCCCCCACCACTCATCTGCTTAGTTCCTCACCTTACTTTCCATGACATCACCTCCCGAACATTCTAGAACACTCTATGATGTCATGATTACATAATCATTCCAGAACCTTCCGCACCAGCCCTAAAACATGGTCTGTGTGCATATGATAGCACTATATAAGTAGTTGATCCTTCACATGTATTCCTTAGTTTCGGAATTCCATTTTTTTCACTTGAAAATCACACTTAGTGACTCTTGCAGACTTGTGGTCTTTTCAATGCCGGTATGAAAGCCTTGGGACCATGCTGTGGATCTCAAGCCGGACTTCGTTCCAAAGAAGAGTTGAGTAATTCCCCTCTTGGATATTGAAATGGACAAAGTTCACACATTCATAAATAAAGAGCTTAAAAAAGGATATATTGCTCCTTCCAAATCGCCTCAAACCTCTCCTGTCTTCTTTATTCCCAAAAAGGATGGCAGAAAAAGAATGGTCATCGATTACCATTACCTTAATGAGGGTACCATCAAGAATTCCTACCCACTTCCTTTGATTCCACAGCTCATAGATTGGCTGAAAAATGCTGACATGTTCACGGCCTTTAACTTATGTTGGGGTTATAACAATATGCAGATTAAGGAGGGTGATGAATGGAAGGGTGCCTTTATTACTTCAATTGGAGCTTACGAACCCATGGTAATGTATTTTGGAATGACTAATTCCCCCCCTACCTTCCAACAAATGATGAACGATATATTTAATGACATGTATGCTGTAGTAATTATTTATATTGACAATTGTATGATATTTACATCAAAGAAAACTCAGAAAGAACATGAGGAGATCATAAAAGAGATCCTACATTGTTTACGTGATAATAATCTTTATGTCAAACCCTCTAGGTGTCACTTCTCAAAGGACAAAGTGAACTTTCTCGGTATGGTTGTATCTAAAAAGAGGGTGGAAATGCAGGAAAAGAAGGTGGCTGGAGTCATGGATTGGCTGATTCCCACTAGATTAAAACAGCTCCAAGAATTCCTCAGACTTTGTAATTATTATAGGTGCTTTATTTCAGGCTTTGCCGAGGTCGCATGCTTCTTGAATGATCTTACCAAAAAAGATGTTCCATTCACATGGGGTCCTGATCAACAAGTGGTGTTCAATGCCCTCAAAAAGAAATTTACCATAGCTCCGCTTCTTGCATATCCTAACTGAAATCAAGAAGTGCAAGTTGAAATGGATGCCTCAGATATCGCTACAGGAGCTGTGCTCTCCACCCTTTGCAATGATGGTAACTGGCGACCTATCACCTTTATTTCATATTCTTTTGATAGTGCTGAGCACAACTACCCTATTTATGATAAGGAATTACTTGCAGTGATCCGGGCGCTGGAAGAGTGGTGCTACTATCTTATTGGTCGCGAAAGATTTGAAATCTGGACCAATTACAAGAACCTGGAGTATTGGAAGAAGCCACAAACTCTTAGTGGTCGGCAGGCTCATTGGCATGCCATTCTTTAGGAATTTAATTATGTTTTCATCTATAAACTGGGTTCTTCTAATGGCTGGTCTGATACTCTCTCCCATCATCCAGACCATGGTGAGGCTGTACAGGATCATAATGCCAATATCATGGTTCTGCCTCTTGCCGTTTTCATTAATTCAGTTTCTCTTTCTTCAGACTTTCTTTCGGAGTTGGAATCAAAGTCTACCACTTTGGGGATGGATGCCATGAATGACTTCCTTTTTGATGCTTCTATGAACATTTTCAAAAATGACAAAAACAAAGTTTTCGTACCTCTTCCTTTACATACTCACCTTCTCACTCTTTGTCATGATTCCCCTATTGCCGGATATGGTGGACATTCCAAAACTATTCATACCCTTACTCGTTATTTTTCGTGGCCTGGTGTCACCAAAGACGTTAAAACATATATAGATAGCTGCCAAGTGTGCATCCTCACGAAGGAAAAGTCAAAAGCACCAGTAGGAAAACTCCTTCCATTATCTGTGGCCAAACGACCATGGGAAGATCTCTTGGTTGATTTCATCACGGAATTACCCAAATCACATTCATTTACAGCTATTTGCGTGGTGGTAGACTGCTTCTCCAAAGAAGTTGTGTTTATTCCCACCTATGATACATGTTCTTCTTCAGACCTTGCCAAATTATTTAGAGATCACATTTGGTGTATACACAGACTTCCTTCTACTCTAGTTTCAAATTGTGGTCTCCAATTCATGTCTGCTTTTATCCAGGAGTTATGCAAGCTTCTCGGTATCTCCCAAAAGATTTCCATGGCCTATCATCCACAAACTGATGGCCAAACAGAGTGTGTTAATCGAGATCTCAAACAAAATCTCCATGCTTACATAGAAAAGAAGCAACACGAATGGGCTGACTGGCTCAAAATGGCCCAATTCTCTCACAATAACACCATCACTACTGCAACCAGCTCCATTCCCTTTAACGTCACACGAAACTATGCTCCACACATGGGATTTGAAGGGAGATTAGCAGGTTTTGCTGGAGAAATGGGTCGTTCACACAAGGAGATAGAAGAAGCACTCGAGAATACTCGAGATAGAATAATTGCTTCAGCAGAAAAAAGTCGTTCCGAAGCCCTGAAGTACTCTATTAGCCAGCAAGTCTGGCTTTCCACAGACAAATTAAAACTTCCTTATACAGCAAAAAAATTAACCCAAAAATGGATCGGACCCTACACTATCACCATGGTCCTTCCTAATGCCATTATGCTCAAACTCCCCAACTCAGTTCGCATTCATCCCACAGTCAACATCTCTTACGTAAAACCTTATTGGAAAACCTTATCAGAACAGCCCAAAGTTCAACCCAACACAATTGAGGTGGACCAAGAAGGGGAAGAGCAATTCGAGGTGGATTACATAGCATCATCACATCTCAAGAATAGG
>JBBPQZ010001125.1:0-10117 GCA_038092795.1 Boletus rubissimus | reverse complement strand
CCTTCTACTGCATTGGGTTCAAGAGCGCTGCTCCCGAGTTCACGCTCCGCACGCGGATCTGGGCATCACTGCGCGCGCAGACACTCTACCGCACGGTTTCTGGGATGATGAACTATGCCAAGGCCATCAAGCTTCTCTACCGTGTTGAGAATCCCGAGGTCGTTCAACTCTTCGGCGGAAACACCGACAAACTGGAGCGTGAGCTGGAACGGATGGCTCGACGCAAGTTCAAGTTCGTTGTCTCGATGCAGCGCTACTCCAAATTTAATAAGGAGGAGCACGAGAACGCCGAGTTCCTTTTGCGCGCGTACCCCGATCTTCAGATCGCTTACCTTGAAGAAGAGCCACCACGAAAGGAGGGCGGTGATCCTCGCCTCTTCTCAGCCCTCATTGATGGTCACTCGGAGTTTATCCCTGAGACTGGACGTCGTCGACCAAAGTTCCGCATCGAACTGCCTGGTAACCCCATTCTTGGCGATGGAAAATCGGACAACCAGAACCATGCAATCATCTTCTACCGTGGCGAGTACCTTCAGCTTATTGACGCCAACCAAGATAACTACCTCGAAGAATGTCTCAAGATCCGTAACGTCCTCGGCGAATTTGAAGAGTACTCTGTGTCGAGTCAGAGCCCGTATGCTCAGTATGGCCACAAAGAGTTCAAAAAGCCTCCGGTTGCTATTGTCGGTGCCCGCGAATACATCTTCTCGGAGAATATAGGTATTCTTGGAGATATCGCTGCCGGGAAGGAACAGACGTTCGGAACGCTCTCTGCACGTTCGTGGGCCTGGATCGGTGGAAAGCTTCACTATGGTCACCCCGATTTCCTGAATGCGCTCTACATGAACACTCGCGGTGGTGTTTCCAAGGCTCAGAAAGGATTGCACCTGAACGAGGATATCTTTGCTGGAATGAACGCTATAGGTCGCGGCGGTCGTATCAAACACACGGAATACTATCAGTGTGGAAAGGGTCGCGATCTTGGCTTTGGTACCATCTTGAACTTTCAGACGAAGATCGGGACGGGAATGGGAGAGCAGATGCTCAGTCGAGAGTACTATTACATGGGGACCCAACTTCCGATTGATCGGTTCTTGACTTTCTACTATGGTCACCCCGGTTTCCACATCAACAACATGCTGGTCATCCTTGCCGTCCAATGCTTCGTCGTGACGAGTAAGTTTCGCTTGAGCCGGTCCTTCCGATGTATGCTAATCACGTTAACAGTGGTGTTCTTGGGTACCCTTAACTCTTCGGTCATGGTGTGCCAGTACACAGCGAGCGGATCCGCACTCCCAGGCTGCTACAATCTCACACCCGTCTACCAATGGATTCAGCGCTGCATCATCAGTATCTTCTTGGTATTCGTGATTGCGTTCTTGCCGCTGTTCGTTCAAGGTAATTGTTCCCGCGACTTGATGCGATGGTAACGAGTCTCACCCCTGTATCAGAATTGGTTGAACGTGGGACCGGACGGGCGATCATTCGACTTGGGAAGCAATTCCTGTCCCTCTCACCGGTCTTTGAGGTCTTCTCAACCCAAATTTACACGCATTCCATCATCAGCAACCTTACATTCGGTGGTGCCAGGTATATTGCCACTGGACGAGGCTTCGCCACGACCCGCCTATCCTTCAGTATCCTATTCTCTCGTTTCGCCGGCCCAAGCATATACCTCGGGATGAGAACGTTGATTATGCTCCTCTACGTCACGATGGCGTGGTGGACACCATATCTCATCTACTTCTGGATCTCCATCCTCGCACTTTGCGTCGCTCCTTTCTTGTTTAATCCTCACCAATTTGTGTTTGCTGATTTCATCATCGACTATCGGTACGTCCATGTTGTGCATCGCAACTTGTCCTCTATTCATCTCCCTCTTCAGGGAATTCTTGCGGTGGATGTCCCGTGGAAACTCGCGCTCACACAACAACTCCTGGATCGGATATTGCCGGCTGTCACGGACGATGATTACTGGGTACAAGAAGAAGAAACTCGGCCTTCCATCTGAAAAACTTTCAGGCGATGTTCCTCGCGCCAAGTGGCGGACTGTGATCTTCTCCGAGGTTATCTTCCCTGTTGTGATGGCCGTATTGTTCATCATCGCGTACATGTTCGTGAAGGCGTTCCCTGATACTACTGGAAAGCTGCCTCCGAGCCCACTGATCCGTATTGCGGTCATCTCCCTCGGGCCCATTGTTTGGAATGCCGCAGTGCTTCTTGTGTTGTTCCTTATATCGTTGTTCCTCGGACCTATGATGGATCCCACCTTCCCTAGGTTTGGATCTCTCGTGGCTTCTATTGCGCACGTTCTTGGTGTCGTAGGAATGCTCGGGTTCTTCGAATTCCTCGTACGTGCCAGAATATTTTAGCAAGATAGCCGAGACTGACCATTTTGTAGTGGTTCCTGGAAACCTGGAGTGCGTCTCATGCGGTTCTTGGTATCATTGCGGTTATCGCCATTCAGCGCGCCGTCCACAAGATTCTGATTGCCGTGTTCCTGTCTCGTGAGTTCAAACATGATGAAACCAACCGTGCATGGTGGACAGGTCGATGGTATGGCCGTGGCCTTGGCTCCCACGTCATGTCCCAACCTGCTCGCGAATTTGTGGTGAAGATTATCGAATTATCTCTTTGGAGCTCTGATCTCTTGATCGGCCACTTCCTGCTCTTCATGTTGACGCCACCGATCCTCATACCTTACATCGACCGTTTGCATGCAATGTTGCTATGTAAGACAGTTTTCTATTTGGCTGTGATCGCTACTGACCACCGCGTTAGTCTGGCTGCGCCCATCAAAACAGATACGTGCCCCATTGTATTCTCTGAAGCAGAGAAAGCAACGTCGCCGGATCGTGAGTATTATTGTGTGATTCAAATACCTGATTCTGACTTTCCGGCAGATCATCAAATATGGCTTTATCTATATAACTGTCATAGTCCTCTTTACGGCCCTCATTGCACTCCGTAAGTTTTACTCATGGACTCCCGTAACTCATCTCATTCGTCTGCTCTTTCAGCCGCTGCATTCCGGCAAAAAATCAAGGTGAATTGCACCTTATGCCAGAATCTGTAGTTAGTCACATCTCCCGTTCATATTACTTGCATTCTATAAGCTATCCACGTTTACTTGTACTTTCCTTGCGATTCCCTTTTCCTCCCCTCCGCCATGGTTTTACCTACCCATTGAAACCTGGACACTATCCCCCGCTGGACTCTCCTGCTGCTAGCATCGTTCAACCACCGATTGCGTTACTACATTGGACATCCTGGTGGTTTAATGTATCACGGATAGCGTACGAACTTGATGAACACTCCAATACTAGAGAATTTCCAGGAATTGTATAGAGTGAGTACAGATATGACAAGCTTTTCGGTATTCGCTCTGTAGTTGTATCAATTCCTCACCTTTGGATCCTCCTGCTTTCTACCCAAACGGGTGTGATATCAGCTGCTCTACAAACTCAGCAAAAAAACATATTTTTTCAGCTACAGTGTCGACCCACGGCAGGATGCCGGTGCAAAAAGTGCGAATGGGTAGTGTAATGACAAGCCCTGTCACGCTTGATCACACTTGGGGCATCGAATCTCCGCTTCGGCAATGCGGCACGCGCCAGGAATGCAAAGCTGCAATGCGTTAACGGCGGGCGAAACTAGGACAATATGTACTATACTGTAGGTATATCAGTGAGTATCCTTTGCTTGGCGTGTACAGCACTCCGTGAGTGTGTTGTTCCTATGAACCGTCGTCGCAGAGTGCACACATTGACAGAGAACTTCAGTGCTGCAGCTGAATAGTTTATATTGTCAGGGGAGAGTAGCAAGGAAGCTTGGATCTGAGATTCTCCAGACGGGCCTGCTTTTTTTCTTTCGGGAACAAGTACATAGTTCCCTCAGCACGACCCATCTTGTCGCAACTTATGATAATGGCGCCAGCTTACGACCCTTGTAAGGCATGCTAACCCTGATTTGGGCATTACAAGGTTCATTATAAGTTCATTATCATGGCATTCCAATGCAAAAAAAATTACCTAATTTGCTCTAATTTGGGTTAGCAGGCATTAGTACGATCTTTTGGTAATATATTTTAAGTCATTGGCATCTCGGCAAAAAAGTTCGGACATGTCACTTGCCAGGCAGCGCCGCAGCTGAGTCTGAGGTTTTGTCAGGCTGCCGCGAATGTGCCAAGCCGGTGGTAGGAGCAGACAGCCCCGAGGACCATGATGTAAATGCTGGTATTAAATCCTCATTTTCTCGCTGTTCGTCCGATACTCGCAGCTATATATAGCCACCATGCTATACCAGGATCCAAGCGGAGATTGAGGTCTGCCTGTATGACTGGCTCCTCGTGACATACCCATGACTGCTGAAGTTTTTGTACGGATACACGCGACAGTGTATTTGCCTGATGGGATTAATATTACGAGGTACAATCTATTGCCCTTGTCCTGGTATTATACAAAGTGAGGGTACTCGCCGCTGGCACGAGGCATACCGATGACTCCGGAGTCCGAAATGGCATGGGCATATGATGGTGCCAACACTGGCCAGTCTGGCAGTTAATAACGGGGACATGTCAGGACATGACATCGCGAGACGAGACCCCGTGGCGCCTCCGAGTGCAGTCAGCATCAGCGAACAGCCTTATGAACCGACCACAAGTGTCACTGCCATCGCGCCGTGTTCCGGGAAACTGGTGGGATCGCTGGAAAAATAAAACTCATGTGAGGTCTAATACTTAGTCGTACCGACGTCCATGGCAGTTGTCCAAGTCCATTGGCCCTCCAGCTTTTTCCTGCGCAAAAAAACTACAGAACGGCTGAGTGGGCGTACCTGGCTTGGCGACTCGAATTCGATACCCAGCGAACGGGCGACTCAAAGGGATGAGTCTCAATTTGGAACGGGTGCGAGCCCTGGAACTTGAAAGAGAGCAAAACTCGCCTTTTTCAACGAGAAGGTTGCCTGCCCGCTACATATCCAATCCAGCTCGCGGCACAACACGACCTGATCGTCGTCCCTCTTCAACGAGGCGAGATCAGCGCAGTCTGTTCGACCTATCTTCCAACCTCGTTTCCTCGTGCTCATGGATCCTTTGATGCACTCATCCAACCCCCCTCGTCGGACGAGCAACTCTTGGATCAACCTCCCTATTGATTTCGTCTCTGGTTCGTTCGCAGGCCAGACCCTTCGCGCAGAATTGAACGAAATTCAAAAGGCCGACCTGGGTCGAAAGTAATCTTCTTCCTTGCCATTCTTCGTCCTCAGACATCACCCAGTCCCTGACTATGTTCTCTAAATTAGGTACGCGAGGGTAGATCGGCGTCCACTCGATCCACCGCCTGTCGTGTTGCTCAAGTTATACCAAGTATTTAATAACGGCACAGAAGCGCAGTATGAAAGGGAAATTCAGGATTACTCGTGAGTAGTGCTCGTTGCATGCCTACCCCGCTTCCGCGAGAAGAAGAGACGCTCATGCTTGGGAAGCGAGATCAATACCCTTGGACTCGTTTGCAATGTCGATCTTTTTCCTGTTCCCACCGCAGCTCGAGACCCGGCCGCTTCAGCACAGGGTCGTCGGGACCAGCAGCAGTCACATGCCTCACACCAACAACAGGCCGAGTCATCACGCGCGCCCCTCTACCCCCATCCAAACTTGGCGTCTATACAGCTGCCGCCCCTCACGCTACCCACTCGGCCAACTATCCCGCAAACGACGCACCAAGCTTCGACCTCGAATCACCATATACTTACACATTTCTGGGACCAACCCATCACAGAAGATATGAATTGCACGACCTCGCTTTCCGGCGCAACTTTTATCCAGCTCGCGACCATCGAATATCAGGGTCAGAAAGCATTGGTCTTCCCTTTTGCAGTCAGTAGTGCATTTCCTGTGCGCGGCTCATATCGTTGACGATTGTCCTCCAGGATCTAGCGGTCAAAATAGAGGGTCAGTTCCTTTTGCGGTACCGCTGTTTTGACATATTCTCGCAAACGTCGGGTCATCGTGACCTCCCCATTCAAGCGGAATGTTTCGGTGGAGCATTCAGGATCTACTCGACGAAAGAGTTTCCCGGATTACAACCGTCCACAGAGCTGACAAAGGTACTGCCTTGGTCTAGGTATTATCCACACATTTACTTACGCGCCATTGGAAAGCAACTAGCCAGATGGGGGGTGCGACTCAACACGCGCGAAACCGAGCGTAAACGCAAACGCAAGGACGGCAACCGTTCTTCGAGTTCTGTCGCGAGATGACGAAGACCCGAACAAACAAGACGAGCGATAGCGACGACAGTTGATCTTACTGTCGCGCTCTCCGATTCTCGCGCAGGTCGGTAGTCCAATTAGCATTGAGCATGGGTTTGAGGTTTGGTTTGCCACACTGGATATTTCATTCGCACGTTTCTGGGTTTCGATTCGTTGTATAACTGGTTTTCCCGTCATTTTAGCACTAGTCGCATTTTGGGAGGGCAATAGCACGCATGGTCATGTGCTTGGTATTTTACTGGGTTCTATGAAAGCATTCTAATTTAAAACTCACTGGTATCCAATAAAGTACTTCAGTCTCGATGGAGTGTGGACAATCGGAGGACCTTGTATTAATGAATCACTTGTATGCAAGAATGGGTACTATGGATGGCTGGAGTATGATGTCGTGAGGATAGATCTAATGCAGATGTGATGTGTCGTAAATGGATATGTAAAGAACGAGTCTAGATGGGACTATAGCAGGATGGGCAAGTGCAGTTAGGAAGGGTACCAATCTCCGGAAATGCTGCAGAAGTATCAATCATTGTTTCCCAACCATCTGGGATGACACCACCCCCATTGAGTGTCCCATAGATAAGCTGCCTGGCAGCAACAACAGGGGCAATGTTCCCAACAACCCCTCCTCCTCGGGTGCCCCTGACAATTTGCTGCTCAGCAACAGCAATCAACTGTGCTGGCAAACCTGCAAGAAGATCATTTCCACTTCCCTTTGATGCAGAATGATCCTTCTTCTGTCGCTTCCTTGGGGGATATGTGCAACAAATTTGCTCCATAGATTCTGTCCTGTCAATGTGAGGCCAAGTCTCCAAAACTCTGTGGGTACGAGTTTCCTCTGTATACCCATGCTTCACCAAGCATGATTGGTGGTAGAAATTACGACAGCTTGGACGAGGACAGAAGTGAAGGATCTTTTCTACCCCTGGGGTGTATGGCACCTTGCATATGGGGCAGGCAACATGGGTTACCTTTGGCTGGACGTAATGTCAAGCATGAATTTCAAGTGATATGACCAGAAAAGTTAAATTGGGACTCACAGAGATTCGTTTCCCAATGTACAGGAAGTTGTACCTCGCAAACCACTCATCTTCCCCAATAGAGACTTGATAGATGCTAGTTTCATCAAATTGTTTAAGATCCACATGAGCTAGAGGATTGGATATATTCTATGCCACCTGAATAGAGATAAAATACCCTCACCAACAAAACAATGAACGGAAATGATATCAACATTATCTGAAGACAACTTTTCATATTTACCACAGACGGTGGGGTCACTTTGATCTAGCTTTGTCATTGAGGATTGTTGAGTAGATGGGAAACTTACAAGGACTTAATGACATCTGCCACCTCTTGTGGTGACCAGTACCACTGGACTCGAACCCACACCTAGTGAAATCCATATAATACCAGCTACAGATATAAATAAATGAGGTACTCACATCATCAGGTTTGTCTGCTCGAATCTCTTGAATTTGTCCGATCCAATATTCTTCCTCCGGGACCACGACATCGTCTTCCGGCTCTCGGTATTGTATGTAGGCCCTAACAAAGAACGTTGTTATCAAAGGGACAGACACGACCGTCCTCTGACACCTACACATCTCCTTGAGAGAACGTTTGCTGTTCATGATCAGAATCTTCGACTGTGCCCGTAAGTTATTTATGGTACAACTTTCACATGACCAAGCCCTGTACCTACCTATGAATGACCCATATTCTTGGGCGAAGGTGTCGAACTTTTGCGCGCTCATTCCGTCATGAGTCTCCTTGTTTTCCAACTTCTTCTTGTGTGTAAAACGCGCCTTCTTCTTGCGCGCCATGCTGTGTGGACGGAGGAGACACGATCGCGCCTGGCAAGACGCGTTGTTAATGAGCGTGTTTTGGTTCCGCGACTACGTAAGCATGTTTACTAAACTGCCGTAGCCAAGCCATAGCGGTCTCGAAACGTGTCGAACTCGCAGCAAGCCAAATCCACAGAGCCTCAACAAGCTCTACATCTAGATCACCAGACATCCACCGCTATGCTTTTTTACTTGACTTCATGCATTATAAGGTATTGTTCCTATTTTTTGGATCTTGCGCTGTTCGTTATTGAGAATCCGTCGGGCTTGCTAGTTCGGTGGTTGCCTTCCTTTATCCCGGCTACGCATCCTATAAAACACTCTCTCAGCGACCTGCGTCTGAGGAGGACCTGGAACGATGGCTCATGTACTGGTCTGTACTTGGTTGCATCGTTGGGGTCGAATATGTCGCCGAATGGCTCGTGTCCTGGTCAGTCAATCTGTCGTGCGACCGCGCATTCACTAAATACAGATCGACGTCATAGGATCCCAATGTACTACTTGATGAAAACGCTCTTTCTTCTCTACCTTGTACTTCCGCAAACTCGTGGATCCTCGTATATATACATCAACCATCTGCAGCCCTTCTTTCACTCGCACGAGTCGCAGATCGACGCCACTCTCGCCTCTTTCAAGGCACGTTTGTACACCTTCGTACAAGAACGCTTCCGTGCGTTGTGGGACCAGTTTGTTGGTGCGCTTGGACAGCAACAGCAAGCTCAGTATACGTCTAGTACGGGCGGAGTTGCGGTGGGTCCTCCACCATCCTTGGGTGACCCTGTGTCTGGCCCCGCCCAACTTATCGCAGGTCTCTGGCGCTCTTACGGACCTAGCCTCCTCGTATCGGGTGCTGCGCTTCTATCGCAGAGTGCTGCTGCCTCAGGCACTGCCAATGAGAAAGCCTGGCGGACTCCCGCTGGCTCGCAGATACACCTGGATTCCTCCCAGTCTACACGTGACCCCCGCAGACGTCAGCACAAAGCGGAGCTGCAACCACAACCGATGCCTGTTCCTGCTGCTTCTGGTTCCTTTGAAGCCTCTTCGCGTAACTCTTCTGATTCTGAGATGAGGCCGCGGGGGACAGGGAGGTTTGAAGAAATTGAAGAACCAAGTGATGCGGAAGGTTACGACGTCCATGGAAGTGGGAAGGGGTCAGGCTCGGAACACGCTGCAAGGCCGACCAGCTGGTTTGGTTGGGGCTCGTCGGGTACCAGGGAGAAATCCGACTAGGTTCCTTTCTTCCTTCCCTCTTTCCTTCCCCTTTACTTTCAATACGTTATGGACGATGCTCTGCGCGCTATTGATGGATCCTTCTCGCTCATATGTAGTTCAACTCCCTGAGGGTGCCTGGTATTTAGAATGCATTTGACCCGGGTTTAATTAAGTCTTGTCCGATTCCGGACTTGGCAGGAAGTATTACGCGCGTAACCATCGAGTTTCGAAAGCACCTTCGGCACACGAAGGCCGTTCAGCATGGATTGCTCAGAAGCAAGGCGGGCGATCCGTGCCAGTCTCGGTAGTCAACCCCTAATGCCGGGATGACGTTGCCGTAGGCAAGCCCGGAGAGTTGGGAAGGTGTACTTATTCTGCGGGGCCGCGCCGGTGATTGCTCAAGTACTGTTGCACTAAAGCCACGACAGACGAGTCGGTGTGTGAAGTCGTATACTATATAGCCGCTGTCCTACAAAGGACGACCGTTCAATTAGATAGTTTACATCCCAGTTACGCCACGCTTTGATTCAGCCCTCCGATTTTGCGAGTCTGGACTTGGGATTATCTTTGATCCATTCCATTCTAATATTGTCCTCATACACTCCAATCACACTCGCGATGTACTATAGATGTTATCCAATTGTGCATCCGCCTACAATCGCAAGCACGAGTTTCACCAGATAGCAATAAGGTGTGTGTAAAAGATAGATCGGGGCGACTCTTTCAAGGGAGCGCCGCAATTGTTTCGATAATTATGGACAATCTCACACCGCCAAGCCTATGATCGCAGA
>JBBPQZ010001124.1:0-10121 GCA_038092795.1 Boletus rubissimus | reverse complement strand
GGATTGGCGAACAAACCACGTACTGTCCACACTAAGTTTATCACTGAATTCCTCTAGTAGATCTAGATACTAAATTCATCTAGGAGATATTTATCCCTAGCTTATAGTGTAACATTCGTGGGTAGGTAAGGCATAAGTCTGGGGAACTTTGTTTTAGTTCCATTGCATTTGCCTACAAAGAAGACAACATGGGTTCAACGTGGGTTTTTCTATAACAACAAGGGACGAGGGGATTCCTCATGAATATTGACAAGCTGGAAAGCAAGTCAACCAACGGATGGTCTAGGGGATTCCTATCCATAGGGACAAGAAGTCACTTGGAGAGCGACAATACAAACTTCCAACATGGAGTTTCCTCCAGCGGTGGTTCAACAAGGGGATTCCTCGTGAGTATTAACAAGTGGAGAGCAAGTCAAATCAAGGATCAGTCTAGGGGTTTCCTAACTAAGAAGTAAGTAAGACAAGGAAGTAAATAGATTGCTAGTGGTGACAAGATATAAGGTAAGCTCGAAGGAGGTCTAAACTAGAAATTGTAGTTGTATCCAAGTCATTTATATACTAAGTCTCCTCACACACGGACCATAGTAAGGAATGTGAGGAGAACTATAAAAGAAAGAGTTATATGTTACAAATCAAATAGAAGACACATAATGGAATGGAAGGAAGCCTGAAAAGGAAGGGTGCATAATGATGAAGATCAGAATATGCAGCTGTTAGTTCATGGGAGAATCAACGAGACAAATAAGGCAAGAGGAAGCACCACAGGTACAGAGGGAGTCATAGAAGCCCAAGGCAAAGAAATGGAAGGAAGTCCAATGGATGTCCTAGGATATGATGGATAAGAGGACCTAGGACAGATGGTAGTACATGGATTGAGTAGAGGCAAAAAAGAAGTACAAAGAAAAGGAAAAGTTGTAACAAAATGTGAAGTACATATGTAACAAAACAGTACCAGTACATGTACAAATGTTTGTCTATACCCGATTCATTGTTCTTTTACTGCTTTTTGTATTTGAATATCAGCCAACATGATTGTGATCCATGGTTCATGTGATGGCCAGTCAAATTTAAGGAAAAACTTAATGATCATTTTATTCTTTGCATCACTCATGTAATTAGCATGATCAACATTGTCTAATAGACCAAGGTTAAATTCCATGAGGGCTTTGGCAGCTTGCTCAATGTAATTATCATTGGCAGGTGCAGGATTGGATGGAGGCAGAGGTGGGGGTGGCAGTGGCAGTAGGAATGGTGGTATTTGTAGAAGCCCCAGTGAAGAGAGGATAACAGATTGCAATATTGCAGGGTCAATGTAATTAAGGAAGTCAGAGAGTTGTTGTAATGCCACAGCTCCATCAGCCTTTGCTTGCATCATTGCAGACAATGGATGTGATTGTTTCACTGAATCTTTTAACCCAACATTCAATCCAATGATGCTCAACATTTTCTGCTGTTGGCTAATACTTGTCTTCATAAATGTCATGGAAACTGTGGATTGAGGGGTACCTGACATATAGGCAGATAGTATTGAAGGAAACATTGAATTGGAATTTCTGATAGCAGTGTTTACTGTAGTCAGAACCTGACCAGTAGTACCACTTGTTAAGGCACAATTATCAATGGTTACAGTTTGGCCTGAGAGGAAAGTAGTATAATCAATGTTCATCTGATCTATGGTAGCCAGCTGGCTGGCTTGAAGATTCTATGTGCCACTTGGGCCAACAGTAATGAAAGTGGTGAAGGATGTAATGGTCATGGCAGAAGATTGACACTGTTTTTGACTGTGCTTCAAGCCAGATGTCGTGGGGTGGTGTAGGTATGTCCTCTTGGAAACAACAAACATGAGGGAGGATATGTCATTCCAATGTGGCCACAGATTGCTCTTGTACTTCAAGGCACCTAGATGTATTTGAAATAAAAATTAATAAAAAAAAGGAAATAAATCAGAGTGTATTCATCTTGCAAAAACCTTCTCATGCAGCCCAAGTACTACCATCAACAACAACACCATTGGTATCATTGTAATGGAAGCCTGATGCCACTCTAATTTGACTAATAAGTGTGTACTCACTCCTAATCTTCGATATAATATGTGTTATGATCTTATTATGAATGACAAAACCAATGCCACAAGACTCAGAACTAACTCACAGGCTATACAAGTCCTGGCTCAATGATGAAGAAGAGGTGGGGGTCTTCTTTGGCTAACGCAGTCTATAATGGCCAAAAGACCAGAGCAATGACTATGAAAGGTAATCAAGTGGATTAGACTAGGAATTCCAGTTGCAATGTGTCTACTTTATATATTGTACAGGTGTGCGCACAGACCATGCTATGTGTGAGATGAATTACCATAAATAGATTGATGAAAGAAGCGACAATGAGAAAAATATAATGGAGATTAAAAGAGCTGTGTAAAAAAAGCAAAAATTAACAAGGCATGGTTACCATGAGGTATGATGTCATTAGTTCTAGATCTAGTCATGTGATGGTTACCATGGTCACATGCACAGATCACATGACTAAGAAAAGAAAAAGAGTTAAGTTTAAAAGTTTGAAAATATTCATATTATACATAACACTATCCTCTTTTTATGACTCAAATTCCAGGCAAGTCGTGGTTGGTTCAGTGACTGTAAAATTCTTGTAAGGAGAGAAGAGAGAGGCAAAAGAAGAAGCTGTAAGTCCACAGAGTTTGTGGGAAGTGGAGGGATTTGATTTATGGAAATCGGCAACTGCTAAAGGGGCAGTGTTAATTATGTCCAATGATTCCCAGGTTTGATTTGTTTCATCATATCCCTTCCAATGTACCAAATATTTGAGCTTCCTATTTTTGAGATGTGATAAGATAATCAACCTTGAATTGCTCCTCTCCTTCCTAATCTATCTCAATTGCTTCAGGTTGGACTTTAGGTTGTCCAGGTAATGTTTTCCAATATGGTTTTATGCAAGAGATATTGCCCATAGAATGAATGCAAACAGTATTAGGAAGTTTGAGTGTGACAGTGTTAGGAAGGACCACAGTGATGGCATAGGGTCCAATCCATTTTTTGGGTTAATTGTTTCACCGTATAAGGAAGCTTTAATTTATTGGTAGAAAGCCAGACCTACTAACCAATAGAATACTGTGGGGCTTCCGAATGACTTTTCTTCACAGAAGCAATCATTTTATTTTGGGTGTTTTTGAGTACTTCTTCTATCTCCTTGTGTGAACAGCCCATTTCTCCAGCAAAACCAGCTGATCTCCCTTCAAAGCCCATGCAAGGGGCATAATTGCATGTAACATTAAAAGGGATAGAACCAGTTGCAGTGGTAACAGTATTGTTGTGGGAGAATTGTGCCATTTTTAACCAGTCAGCCCATTTATTCTGCTTTTTTCCTATGTAAGCACGAAGATATTGTTCCAAATCTTGATTGATATGCTCTGTTTGGCCATCAGTTTGTGGATGATAAGCCATGGAAATCTTTTGGGAGATATCAAGGAGTTTGCATAAATTCTTGGTAAAAGCAGAAATGAACTGGGAATCATGTTTGGAAATTAAAGTAGAAGGGAGTCTGTGGATACACTATATGTGATCCCTAAATAGAATGGCTAAGTCCAAAGAAGAACATGTATCATAAGTGGGAATAAACACAACTTCTTTGGAGAAATGATCTACTACCATGCAAATTGCCATAAATGAACATAATTTGGATAAACCTGTAATGAAATCAACAGAAAGATCTTCCCATGGTCATTTAGCCACAGGGAGTGGGAGGAGTTTTCCTGCCAATGTGTTTGACTTTCCCTTTATGAGGGCACATACTTGGCAGCTATCTACATAAATTTTAATGTCTTTGATGACACCAGGCTATGAAAAATAGTGAGTAAGAGTATGGATGGTCTTTGAATGTCCACCATATTCAACAATAGGGGAGTTATGACATAGGGTGAGGAGATGAGTATGTAAAGGAAGATATATGAAAACTTTGTTTTTGTCATTTTTGAAAATATTCATAGAAGCATTGAAAAGGAAGTCACTCATGGCATCCACCCCAAAAGTGGCAAACTCCAACTCCAACTCTGAAACAAAGTCCGAAGATAGAAAAACAAAATTAATAAAGATGGAGGGAGGCAAGACCGTAATATTGGTGTTATAATCCTGCACAGCCTCATCATGGTTCAGATGTCAAAAGAGTGCATCAGCCTGACCATTAGAAGAACCTGGCTTATAAACAAAAATGTAATTGAATTCCTGGAGTACAGTGTGCCAATGAGCTTGCCAACTGCTAAGAGTCTGTGGCTTCTTCCAGTATTCAAGGTTCTTGTGATCAGTCCAGATTTTAAACCATTTGCGACCAATAAGATAGTGGTGCCATTCTTCCAGGGCATGGATTACTGCAAGTGATTCCTTGTCATAAATAGGATAGTTGTACTCAGCACTATCAAAATAATGTGAAATGAAGGCAATAGGCCTCCAATTACTATTGTTACAGAGAGTAGAGAGCACAGCTCCCATAGCGATATCCAAGGTGTCTGTTTCAACTCACACTTCTTGATCTTAGTTAGAATACACGAGAAGTGGAGCAGTAGTGAATTTCTTTTTGAGGGCACCAAATGCTGCTTGTTGATCAGGACTCCATGTAAATGAAACATCTTTTTTGGTAAGATCATTCAAAGGGTGTGTAATCTCAGCAAAGCCCAAAATGAAACACCTATAATAATTACATAGTTTGAGAATACCTTGAAGCTGTTTTAATCTAATAGGAATTGGCCAATCCATGACTCCAGCCACCTTTTTACCCTGCATTTCCACTCCCTTTTTAGATACAACCATGCCCAAAAAGTCCACTTTATCCTTTAAGAAATGACACTTGGAGGGTTTTACGTAAAGATCATTATCACATAAGCAACATAAGACCTCTTTTACTACCTCTTCATGTTCTTCCCAAGTTTTCTTTGACATAAATATCATACAGTCATCAATATAAATAATTACTACAGCATACATGTCATTAAAGATATCATTCATGATTTGTTGAAAAGTAGGTGGAAAATTAGTCATTCCAAAATACATTACCATGGATTCATAAGCTCCAATAGGAGTAACAAAATCACCTTTCCATTCATTGCCTTTCTTGATCTGCACATTGTTGTAATTCCAACATAAGTCCAGGGTAGTAAACATGTCAGCATTTTTCAGCCAATCAATTAACTGTGGAATCAAAGGAAGTGGATAGGAGTTCTTGATGGTGCCTTCATTTAGATAACAGTAGTCAATGACCATTCTCTTTCCACTATTCTTTTTTGGAATAAAGAAAATGAAAGAAGTTTGAGGTGACTTGAAGGGCACAATATATCCTTTCTTGAGTTTCTTATCTATGAATGCACAAACTTCATTCATTTCTATGTCCAAGAGGGGAATTACTTAACCCTTCTTTGGAATGAAGTCTGGCTTGAGATCTATTACATAATCCCAAGGCTTTTATATTGGCATTCTTGTAAATTCTTGTTCCAAGAAGACCTTGAGGAACTTGTAATAGGTTTCTGGTACCTGTTCATTTAGCCCTCCTTCTATTGTACATAAAAAGAAAAGATCTGGTCCGAAATAATTAGAAGCAGGAGGGCCAGTGCCCATAATTTTACAATATTGGATGTAGCATGGAAATAAAGTGGATTGCTGAACTCAATCAATCTCAGGATTATGGCAAAAAAGCCAGTCATATCCAATGATTATTCAATGAGTACCTAATTTAGATATATAAGCGTCAATAGTTTCATAATGTCCTGTGATTTCCATGATTAGGGTTACTGCATGCTGAATCTGGTCAATAGCACCTTTTAATCCATCAGCATTATATATCTTAATCAGATTGTCAAGGATAAAGAAAGAAATGCCATGATGTAAAACATAATTATGATCAATGAATATGTGGGTAGCACCAAAGTTCAAGAGAGCTTTGAACTTGTGACTTTTCCACTGACCATCCCACTGGCAACATATGACAGTCTCAAGCAAGAACTCTCTGCCAAATAACAATATCATTGTGTGATGCTGGAAAGTTATAACACACAAGAGGGGTTTATAAATAGAACAGATTTTTTATTGTTTTTACAGAAAATTAAACACACTATTATTAAACTCTGGTGCCACACTCAATTGAAATGCTCTAACAAAGGAAGCAGTCAAATTACATAATACAGAAGACAAATTGGAGATAGGAAAATCAAAATCAACACAAAAAGAAAAAGAAAATTGTTTAGGCACAGAGGAACCCTCTACTTCTATATGCTGTGTTCTTTTAAAGTTTCTGCCATATGTTGCTTGGCTTCCACTTTAAATTTGTCACAATAATATGCTTCAGCTTCTTCCAAAATGTAAGCTTGTGAAGCCATTGCTACTACCAGTGCCATAACCAGGGGAATGGAAATGGGATAGGAGGCATAATGTTGCACAGCTTGCACCTGGGAATAAAAATTGGCATACTCATTTTCTGCCATGGGTACATAAGTACCCTGATCATAGTTCCAGACAACTTGTTGCCACTATTAAGAAACGTGGGAAGGATGACAATATGGATTCTTGAGACAATCAGTTTGATGTGCCCTAGGAGATTACAGAGAAAGCAAGTCCTCATGTTTGGTCTTGTAGGTGCAGCCTGTTGCACACCTATCTCCATTGGGGCACCACAACCTGGTTGAACTCCAGTTGCTGTAAATTGTGGACATTGGAAGGCGGGAGAATTCAAAGGAGGCAGGTATTGATAATGACCCTAAGGCTGTGGGATGAAACAGGTATTTTGTGGAGGACCATGCTCTATCACCATTTGCTTGTAAGCTCTACTGACTGCTCTATAGTTGACTTTAAGTGTTTCAATATCCATTTCTAATCCAGGATGATTCATTCTAACCCTTTCATAAATGTGATAGTCTACTGCCTCTTTAAGTATATGTAGTAGCAGCATGGTAATCCTTGATATTGGCTTCCCTTTGAAGAACCTCAAACCTTTGCAGGAAAAGATCTATTGGGTGTCTATTTTGTCTAAGTCCTTCTAATTTCTAGAAAGACTTGTAGACAAGTATGTCAATCTGGAAGTACTCTTTAATTTCTTTTTGGAGTTTCAACCAGCTAGGTCAAGCCAAATCTCCCTTGGTGCCAGTGACAACATCCTGGGCATTTTTTACCTCAGTCTCCTTATCATCAAGATATTTTTCTAACATAATTTGGGTGAATCCATCTGCTTTTTTCTTGACTTGAAAGAGAACCGCAATGCAACAAAGCTTGTCAGACTTCCACATTTGTACATCAACCCAAAGCCACAACTTGATCCACCAAAGACAAAAGGTAGATCAATCACCATCTCATTTCTCAGGATTTGTGATCTTCTTGGTTACATTGAACTTTTCCTTGTCCATGTTTAGTGCAGCGAGTCTTGCAATAAGATTGTCTAAGTCTACTTGTGACATATTTGACTACAGGTTTAAGGTACATATCAGGTAGGGTGGAGATAAGAGCGAAAATGTTCAATGCCATAGCATTCAAAAGAGAAAGAATGGAAGTCGGTTCTTTGTTTGTCGTAGAAAGACCAATAGACTTTTCAGGTGTGAGATTAGGACAAAATCTTGACTATCTTCTTTCAGCTGCTTACTGTGCAGACTATTTCAACCACACTCTGGGCAATCTACAAACTTGCTGACATAAAAAGTACTTCTTAAAATGGAGGTAATATTTTCTTCTCTATATACAGATCTTAAGGTGGCCACAGTGACCTAAACTATAATCCAGAATGAGAATGTGTGGGGAAACTGGAAATACCTGGCTATGGTGATGGAAATACTATCTGTGTTAGATGTGACATTACAGGTGTTCATGTGAACCTGCTTACACTAGTGTAGTGAAAGATGGACAGTTAGGCACTCAACTGACAATGAGGGCTAGTGCTCTATGCCTGATAGCAACATTATTCATATTTAGACAGCAGACGACCATATAAGATAGCATGGAATGAGTGCTAGTCTCGCTGCCATCAAGTGACAGTAACTCTTGTTCTCTTAGCTCTGGGACCTGAGTGTTGTATATGATAGTCTAATCCAAGTGTTATGACCTTATCGTGAATGACAAAACCAATGCCACAAGGCTCAGAACTAACTTGCAGGCTACATAAATTCTGGCTCGACAATGAAGAAGAGGTGGGGGTCTTCTCTAGCTAACTTAGTCTACAATGGCCAAGAGACCAGAGCAATAACTATGAAAGATAACCAAGTAAATTAGACTGGGAATTCCAGTCACAATATATCTACTTTATATATTGTACAGGCATATGCATAGACCATGCTATGCATGAGATGAATTACCATAAATAGATTGATGAAAGAAACAATAATGAGAAAAAGATAATGAAGATAAAAAGAGTTGTGTAAGAAGAGCGGAAATTAACAAGGCATGGTTACCATAAGGTATAATGTCATTAGTTCTAGATCTAGTCATTAGTTCTAGATCTAGTCATGTGATGGTTACCATGGTCACATGCACAGATCATGTGACTAAAAAAAGAAAAAAAGTTAAGTCTAAAAGTTTGAAAATATTCATATTATAACAATATGAATCAGTATTTTATTTAAATCATAGAAATCACAGTATATACATTTCCCCACTTCAAGCAACAAGACTTTCCCATTTTCAGTACCCTTTGTGAGGGGAACTTTCGATTAAGTTCATATATAATCTTGTTGAATTTCTCTTCCTTAAAGCCATTGTCACCAGCCAACATATGGTGAGATAGAAGAAGTTTGATGAATTCCTTGATTTCTGTAGGAGTTCATGAAGTTTGACCAGCAGATCAACTCAAATGATTTGCTTTTGCTTTGTCTTTGTCAGTGGAGTTGGCAGGAGCTGCAGGATTAACAATACTCATGACAGAATAATTTGGCTATCTTTCTAACAAGCATGATCCAGTTGACCAATGTGAATCACTGCCTATGCTACCAATAGACATAGGGACCTGGAGGGGGAGGGTATGGCCACACTACCTCTGGTTTTCAATAGTGGTGATTGGGCCCATTATGTGATCTCCTTGAACTAGCACTCAAGTGAAGTCAACAACTGAAGCAAAGTAGTTTCTGCTTATATAGACAGGACCTAACAGCCTGACCTAGTCTGTTGAGACTATGGCCCAGCTATTATGTCACATCCACATATGTGACACAACATCAGCAGAGAACAACCATTATGTTACACTTCCAAAGGCTTTTGCGAGCCTATGCAAGGGTTAGTGAGAACTCTGATTGGACCAGAGCACCTGTTATAGCACTAACCTCTATATATGGAGTGAATAATGTAGCATTATGCTCAGTTAGTTTTCTAGATGAAGGACAAGTTGGGCCATAGTGCTGTGACAGACTATGGACCTGTCAATATTTGAAATCTCAGCTAATGAAAAGGGTTAGTTTGCTGATGAAGTCATATCCAACACTGCTAGAATATATCTATGGCAAATTTGACATTGTTACAACTTTTCCTTTTCTTCGTACTTCTCTTTCGCCTATGCTCAATCCATGTATTACCATCTGTCCTAGGTCCCCTTATATGTCACATCCTAGGACATCCACTGGACTTCATTCCTTTTCTTCACCTTGGGCTTCTTCGATTGCCTCCATATCTGTGGTGCTTCCTCTTACCATATTTGTCTCATTGATTCTTCCGCAATGTGTTGGCCGCGTTGACCTGCACCAAGTTGAATTGATGCATGGCCATGACAGAAGGACCCGAGGAGTCAAAATTCATACACTTCTCACGGTCAGAATTCCACAAAACTTCAGGGATGGATAGTCTATAATATGAACTACCTTTCCCTAGATTTTCTTAATTTTCCCACCATTTTCTGGGGAGATATTAACTTATCTTTCCCACCCATTCTCATATAGTGATTAAACTTGTAGTTACATAGAAATTCTTTATATTTCATTTCTACCCTACACACTTGCCAAGTAGCTACCATTCCCACAATCACATGACCATGTACTACCCCTAAATGAGTCATACCTAGTCAGTATGAGTCAACATGAGTCACAGTGAATTTAGCATTTATGACTACCAAAAAGTGTACTAGATTCAGCTCGGCTTAGCATGAGTCAGCATGAG